>DWLI01001358.1:0-15916 GCA_018249915.1 Cecropterus dorantes dorantes | reverse complement strand
CACGGTGAGTCGGGATGTGAGGGTGGTGCGAAGCGTGGAGGTGAGCAATGGCTGCTCAAGCCGGGTCCATGAAGTAGCGGTGAGAAGCTGAATCAGGATCAGGAAGCGTTATTATGATGCACTGCAATGAACCTGATTGGGTGAGGTCGTGAGGCTGTGATTCAACCAGGGAGTGAGGTTGCCACCGTCGATGAGCTTGAGAAGGGTCATGTTCTCGCCTGGGGTCACCACTTTGGCAGCGGGAGATCTCCCTCCAGGCTAGGTGATCATGCCTAGGGAGCAGCCGTGCTCAGACAGTTTCTGTTCGGAACTTGAATATATGCAGGATGTTAAGAAAACTCTGATAGCGTGTTTCAGATTTGGTGACGTCATCTTAATGATGAGGAGCGGGACGTCGCCAAAAGTCTGATATGCCATGCGTATGAGGCCCAATCCCCTGCCAGACATCTGAATGATGAATTTAGATTTCTGTAGTCAATCTGTGTGTTTGTGTATCTTTGTGTGTGTATATGGCACCCACGTCACGGGAAAATCCTAGTATAGGGCTAAAACTGTAGAATGTTTTTAGTGTATTCAAGCACTTACTTGTAAATCATGATGGCGCAGTTTTAAGAAGTGGTTAAAAGACGTAATGAAGGCTCCAGGAGCCTCGCAAAGGTGCAGAGACACGATTTTCTTCTCAGCAATAGCCTCCAATGGCACTACGTTGTACGTGCACGCACACTCGTAGAACTTCGTCCATGCTTGTGTCAGGAACTCTGGGTTGACGAGACAACGCAGCTTCCAGCCCACCTCCCCCGCTGGGTTGCGACGACGTGTGTGGCTACTCCACTCCTCGATGCTGAAGTCGTTCAATTGGCTCTTGTTGAAATTCAGCCGGGATTTCAGCGATTCCAGCGACTTCACCTTCCATGGCGCAGCAGAAAACCACAGGTCGCGCTCCGGCAACTTCCACTCGCTGTTGAAACGAAACTGGAATTTCTTGTTGAACAGATCGTTTAATTCATCCTCGAAATCCTCTTTGTAGTACTTCTGCCGGAAATAACTATCAGGTTTATGAAACATTGTAAGTGGAGATGATACGGAAATATTATGTTTTCATATATAAATTAATTAATGTCTTCGTTAATATCATTGGTATTAACCGAAATACGGATGCTAAAGAACGCAATATTCAACATAAATTGGCAGCTACACCATTTTTTCATACAATAATTTGATGAAAAGCGCTAGCTACATCACAATATTTACAAAAATGAATATTAAGAAATGTCAACATGTAGCAAAAGAAGTCGGCAAAACAAGAACGCAAATGATCAATCAATGTATTTCGGATACATATACGCACTACACAATAATGTCACGGCATAAAATTCTTATTTTGTTGATTTTAATTAACATCAATTTACCTCAAAAATCAATAATTTAATTACATAATTAATCTTATTATTAGTATAATAATATTAAATTAAAACATGGGCCTTACAGATTAATTGTTGATGAATGTCCTAATGTTTACGGTTTTTGTTTCTTAAGCCGGCTTGACACGTATTTTTTTAACTTTTCATATCAAAAAAATAAAAAAAACAATATGAAAGCCCTATTAGGCTGAAAAGCAATTCATGCGATATTATTAAAAAGTGACAAAGTCTCTGACAGCTCGTCGACTGGACAAACTGGACATAGACATTGACATTTAGACAGTTGCAAAGCAAGTGATGCGAAGAAGTGACGTTTACTTTATGTTGCTTCTCGGACGATTTATTTGTGTTAATGTTGCTTTTATCATGTGAACTAAATACCTGTAAACACTATTTATAAACTTACGAAAGACTTGGACAAAAACGAACATACTATAAAATTGTAACATTACGCTAGTTTTCTGATGATCTAGCGTGACGATTGACCGTATCTGACACAAAGCGAACTGACGACGAGACACCGTTACTCGAGACATAAGTGAAATGAATAACTGGAAACCAAACTCACGACATGACGAACACAAGGAGGAGAAACCCCCTCACTCGCGGATATTTATTGTTTGTGACAAACGGTTACGGGACAATGACTTGAGACCAGTTTTTGAGCAATTCGGTACTATAGAGGACCTGTACATGCCCAGGAATCGGGTCACGGGCGGGCCCAATGGCGTTGCGTACATCAAATACTCCAAAACATCGTCTGCGGCGCAAGCTATTCAGGAAATGCACCTGAAGACGATAAAAAATGAAACCAAACTCATGAAGGTAATGGTAGCTACGAACAAAAATGAAAAACCCCAGAGTAGTTCAGAAGACAGACACACCCGGCTCTTCATTAAGGTGCCCAGAGACGCGACTGAGCTTGAAATCAACCGGCATTTTGAATGCTTTGGCAAAGTTGTATCAGTCTTTTTACAGAAAGACAAATTTACCGATGAAAACAAAGGTTTCGCCTATGTAAAGTATGAAAATTTTGTTGATGCGGCCAGGGCTTTTGAGGAATGTGATAGAAGTTATAAACCTGTGTTTGCAGTACCTAGAGATGAGCTTAAAAGAAGTAGAAACAGTTTAGACTCAAATAATTTGCAAACAGGGAACCAAGACAGATCCATTCTCCCTTTTAGATATATGAGAGATGATAATGACATCACATCTCTTATATCCACCGAACCACAGACTTATAAATCCATAATTGTTAATTGTAGTCCTCATGTCTCTCAAAAACATATTGAAGACCTGTTTAATATAATTCCGGGAATGGTTCAATGTCAGTACTCTGTAGACGTTTACAATGGCTTCTGTAAGGCTCTTATTTTTTATCAAGAGGAAAAGGCAGCTGCATATGCTGTGGAGAAATTAAACAAATTTGAGTTCCCATCAGGAGAGTTAATTACAGTAAAGCCTAATGACAACCCACTTGCCAAAGCAGCTTATGATCTTACAAATATTATAAATACTTTCAAAAATGGTATAGACACCTCTAATCCTGATTTGACAATGTTAGCAGATGCGATAGCGCAAGCATCAACTCTTATAACAGTAGCAGCTTCTAGTAAATTAGACAATAAGGAAGAACCAAAATTCAGTTCCAATGTTGACCTCCCCCCTCCTGAACCTATGGCTAGCAGTAGCAGCGAGGTGGCCTTGAGGCTTTTCATAGTGTGCAAACCCCAACCACCTCCTCTTCCCATTTTAAAAGACATATTTTGCAGGTTTGGTAACCTCATCCATATATCCACTTTTCCAAACAAAACATTTGGATTTGTAAAATATGCATCCATAAGATCTGCTATCAATGCAATTGACACATTAAATGGAGCTGTAGTCGCTGGAGTGAAGTTTAAAGTAATGGAAGCCAATGAAAGACCAACAGACGATACTTTTAACATGAATGAAGATTCAGATCTTTGTGATAAAGAGCATGATACTGAGAGGAAAAGGATGAAGCTAGAAAATAGAATAGACTAAATATGAGACTTAGTTATTGCAACCTTTACTATGAATTTTAGCTCTTGAACAAATGGTAATTAATTTAGATTTTATTCAGTTTAGATTTTTTTTAATTTCTAGATCTGATCCGTCCATGGGCTTGTCATGCAGCAAAAATAATTGCAGACTGATGTAAATAATATTTCAGAAGAACAATATTTTTAAATTAAAATTATTATTATTACCATTTAAATCACAATGGCCTATTCTAATAACCAACAACCCTGTAATCAGATTAATGCATCACTGTTTGATATACTATTCCAGTGTCATTTTTCATTACCAGTAAAATTCCTTCTAGTAAACTTTCCCATCACTGAGGAAAATAGCTGCATGTGCAAGAGACAAGGAAATATATGCAATATGTGAAAATTCTACATTGCTTTCCTGACATCTGGATAACTATATTTTTTTCAATCCACATTTTGTTGAAGGAGGAAGACCAAACTAATTAATTAGATAAACTTTATATGACCGTTTTTTTCGCTAATTATTTTGACTGACTATGTCAATTGGATCTGACTTGAGACTCGCACTGACTAACTTTTTATTAATCTATAATTTGTTCTAGATTTTTTATATATAAAGATAAGTATTATTTTTAGAATAAGAGCATTTTAAGCTAAAAGCTTAGAATGAATAGTATAAAATAAAATGGATTTATATCTTTGGATTTAACATTAGTTTATAAATAAACTACATATTTTTTTACCAAATGTTTTTTTTATTACTTTACAATTTATTTTGATATAGTTTCATGGAGTTAATTTCATACCGAACATATTATTTGTGACTTTAATTCGAACTACTATGCAAGAGTTGTATAAAGAGCTCTAACACAAAAACTATTGACCTATATCAATATTCAATTATAAAACCCCATTTGTTACATATATGTACGATAGATACTCGTATGTAAAATAGATAGGTTCAAGAGAATAGAGATCATTTAGATCATTCCTTGATTCAACATCCAGAATATTATTTTAGTGATTATTTAATCAGGATAGTTCAATGGAGTACCTCCTCCTAATACTACTATAACACTGATTTGAATTTGTGGCGACCTCATTAATCCTCATGAGTCACATAGACTTGTGGTAAACTCTTCTCTATGTGGAGCTGTTTATAGCCCGTGGGTGGCAGTGACCACTTATCATCAAACGGATTGTATGCTCTTGGCTACGTCAATGTTATTATAATCAAAATCAGAACATTTTTATCTATTAACATTCCCATATTTGGATCAATCTGTTTCCAGATGCAATAAAAATGTGCTAAAGAAATGAAAGGTAAAAGTTCCCAATATATATTTATTTATTAAAATGTACTCTAGAGTATTAACATAGATCAGTGAGGATTCTTTATAAGATACACACAAGTGTCTTGAAATAAAATATAATAATAACCATGTATCAAACATAAATTGTAATAGCAGTACATTTCCTCATGCCATTAAAATGTGAGTAACATTAAGTAAGTAACCTTTTTAAATATCTCAATACAATCAAACAGGTTAGACATGTGAAAACCTTGATATTGATATATGAGTACAATATTTCTTAATATATTTTACATTGAAATGAATCAAGTTTTGTCTGCTTGTGTGAATAATACAAGCCTCTTTGGCCTACAAACAAATATCACCAATATTGTTGAGACAAACTTCACCCAAACATCCTTCTGAACTGCATGTACCCAATCTGAAAAATCAGTCTTGAAACAAGTTTAGTAACACGAAAATATTCTTTGAGACTTTCATGGCATCTAAAAAAATCACAATCTTGTTGTTCAATTACATCATTTTTTAAATTTTGTATCGCATACAAAATAATTTAATACATACAAACAATCACATACACACCTAATAATATAAGATTGGTACATAAAACAAAAATCTATCAAACACTGTATCTGCATGGTAAAGTTGTCTCCCGCCCTGCTGCATTTGTAGGAGAGCCCTGTTACCAGCAGTTAAGGAGACAAAGTAGGCAAACATGTGGCAGCGTGTTGCTGAGTTCTTGCAATAACATTTAACTTAATCCACTAAATTGGGTATTTGCACCCCACCTAACTTGAAAGAATAACTTGCTAGGGTTGTGGTAATATTAAACATTGTGTTAATTACTCCTAATTAACCAAGTGGCAATTTGGCAAAGCACCATACAGATCTCTCATGCAATGGGTCCCAGGGTGTTACTCCGGTCAGACTGATATCTGAAAGATGAATTTAGATTTCTATGCTGAACCTGAGTGTTTGTGTTGTCCTCATGTGCATGGGATTCTAGACACTCGACAAAATACTATGTTGAGTATGGAGAGTGCCATCAATAAGACACTAACAATTTTTAAATACTTTATCATAATAATTGATTTTGGGATCTCTAATTTTGAGTAATCTGTATTCTTTTTCATATACAAGTGATTTGATTATGGCAATATGAACAGAACTATTTTTCACATTCCACTGATACAATGAAAGAATCTTTCAAAGTTTTGACAAGCATGTTAACAGGATTCAAACCCACAACCCGTTCATCACATACCTTAACAATTGTATAAATAGGATTACAAAATTCTACAACTTTCCTTGTATACACCTTCTTTACTTATAAAACCGGTTTCGTGTCATTTAATCTTTGTTCTTAAGTAAATATGTTACTTCGTTTATACCAGCAAGTAGCTTGTTAATTATGTTGTCGTAGTACAGTGCATCGGTGTCCCCCTGCATCGAAGTCCAATTCTTGTTAGTCTCACTTAAGGTCTTCTTAGCTTCTACCATCTGAAAACAAATGAGTTCAAAATTAAGTACTAGAAATAACTTTACCATACAAATATATCGTCGCTTAAGTTCTAACACCGCGGATCTCAATATTACCAAATGTTCAGGAGAGCAAAAAACCGTTTCATATAATTATTTTTAATTCGCCAGAGAACTGCTCGTCACCTCTTTTAGTATGAAACAACACTGACATACGCGTAGTTTTCACCGTATATGTTGGCTGAGTGAATATACGCTGTGTTCTTTTTTCTTAAATAACTCGCTGTGACAATAAAGAATTTGAGACAATCAAATTCTTTATTTTTATAGGCCAAACGATGCGTCTTTTAATTCCCTATCCAATGATATGCATAACTCAATATGGCCATTTTTCGAGTTACGCGGTGTTAGAACTTAAGCGACAATATGTTTACAACTTGTAGTGAGTAGTGACCATCTGTAATATTATAAATGACAAATTTTAAGATAATTTTCACAGCAATAAAATATTGTAGATACATCTTGCAAATGACTAATAATAATTAGCAAAAATTTCACAAAGAATCATATCAGTTTAATGGGGAGATTTCCACAAATAGAGAGATTTTATAATCTGATACATTTAAATAAATTTGTTGCCTGATACATTAAATTTCTACATGTCATGAAGTTAGTTTTATGTTAAGACATCTAGCATAAATAGAATGTAAGTAATGTGAAATTGAATTTTGTGAAAACAACAAAATTGAGTATGGATTTTTGAAAAGTTTCTTAAAGCAGCTGGTTATTGAACGGACATAACATTTGTGTTTGTTTTCTTTTGGTACAAAATCATTACATTCTAATTTCATAGGAAAAGAAATAGTTTCCGTTAAAAAATAGGAATAGTTATTAAACTCAATCTGCCATAATTTGAGTTTAATCCCTTTTGTTCTGACTTTATGATATATTGTATGCAGACTTTGGGCTCAAAGTATTTACCTGTGTGAACATGTTGACATCCTTGCAAAGCTCGTCCAGTTTGGCCTCCAGCTCTGCGTTTCTATTATTTGCCTCAACGTGTTTGTTAAGAGTTACGTTTGCCAAGCGTTTCACCAGTTGGTCTAAGCTGGTAGCGTACCCTCCCAAATCCAGTTCCTCAATATCCCGAGGCTTGTTAACTTGCTGTGGCTGCGAGGATATGAAGTTCCGCCGCAGCTCTTCAGCATACCCCTTCATCGTTGCGATGATAACATCAAGATCTACATCCGCGGTATTTGCCGTCATGTCTTCCATTAACAGCTGCGGGGGGCTTGCCACTAAGAACCGTGATAAATCCTCGTGTCGCACAGGATTCACCGGCGTTTCACCATTATACGAGCCAGGAATAGTATCAAAGATTGTTTTAATGTCCCGCATTATTTGCTGCGAATCTGCTAATTCTTCATCTAGATCGTCGGTCATCTTTTGAAGCTCGTTCAACTTAATCAACGATTTCAAATATTCAGGAAGGGCATTTCCATTAAAACTCATTGTGAATGTTTATGTATTTACTTCTTTATTTGTCAAAAGCCGTTAAAATAATAAATAATTTATTATGGAAGAAAAACGCCAAACACAATTTTCAATTTCCACTACTATCATAGACAATAATTGTAACTTTTGTTTTGTATCTATCTACAAAAAATGACATTGGTTATCGCAACACTCAGTCATGTAAATTAAAAAACGCATTTTTAATATACAGTCCTTCGCATCACATTTAAAGAATCAAATCAAAATGTATGGATGTATTTTGCATATCACAGAAATAATGAAAAATATCAGCTATCCGTGGGTAGGGGTGGTTACTTTTACCTATTTGATCATTAAATTATAACTATGAGCAATGACTTTTGTATGGATTTTTATCATATTATTATTTTATAATCTGTGTACCTATTTTAATCTTTCTGGCAACACTCTTCTGTGCGGCGCACGTTTCATTGTTTGACAGTTGACTTAATTTTTCACATGTATAGATGTCACTTCTCTGGAAATCATATTGACAAAATAAAGCAAAAAGAATATATTATATAAAATTAGATTAGAAAAGACTATACACTTCTTTTATTAAAATTTTAAAATGGTTCGAAAATTAAAGTTTCATGAGCAAAAATTACTCAAAAAGGTAGACTTTATATCATGGAAAGTCGATAATAATTTAAGTGAAGTAAAAGTTATGAAGAAATATTATATACAAAAACGAGAAGACTATACCAAGTATGTATCAGCCAGTGAGGTCAATACAGACATCACAATCATTATATTATAAATAATAATCAATCTATAACTTATTTATTAGGGACCATATTAGTCCTCGTTAGTAGCTACGCTGTTACCCCTCGTTAGATCGACTTCAGATAAAAGCCCAATTCTATATGAAATTGCTTATAGATGTCCATGCGTGACAGTAGCCATATACCATCAGATGGACTGCATGCTCTTTGGTTACTTCAATCTGATTAAAAAATAAACAAATGAACCGATAATTTGCCAGGTATAACAAACTATCGAGAGAGATAAGGGAGCTAGCAAATAAAATCAAAGATTTGGACACCAATGCAGAGTTCCGGACAGAGGCAAGTGCTCAGCTATTAGAGAAACTGTACCAGATGGGCATTATTCCTACCAGATGGGACTTGGCTCTAGCAGTCAATGTCTCCGCTAGCTCCTTCTGCAGGCGGCGACTTCCTGTTGTCATGGTCAGAAGTAAGTGCCTAAAAGATTTGTTAAAAATCCTACAATGAATCATGGGTCATAACAATAAGTATGTTCTATAAATAGTGGTACTATAAACCAGTGTCGTGTGGTGTTGGTCTTAATTTAATTTATCACTATCTTATATCTAAGGGACAGAATCCAAGATATAGACATAAGATTCTCCCTGTGTAACAACAACACCCACTGCTGACACAAACATGTAGTTAGACATAGAGACTGTTGCCTAAACCATTAGTAAAAGCCATTTTTAACAGTGGACTTTAAAGGGCTGTGGGCTGGGCTGACAACTATTTTTTTGACCAAATATTTATGGCAGCATATCATTCCTATATATTTGAACCTAATTTTATAAATAATTAGAGATAACAGCCATAAACATTAGGGTGGTCATAATTAGGTTTCTTATTTATCTCAAATTAATATTGCTCTTAGGACACATTATACATAATATAATTTTCCCTATATTATTATCATGTTATAATTTCCAGACAAAATGTCAGAGAACTTGAAGGAAGCCACAAAGTTCATAGAACAGGGTCACGTGAGGGTAGGACCTGAGGTGGTGAAAGATCCGGCCTTCCTCATAACAAGGTCACTGGAAGACTTTGTCACATGGGTTGATGGTTCCGCCATCAGGAAACATGTCATGGAGTACAATGAAATGGTAATTTTTGTGTTTATTAAGTTAATGTACATATCAATTTTATTAATTTTTTATTTAACAAACATAACTAGGCCAGTTTGGTGTGTGCTGGCCTTTGAGAAATTTGTTCATCTGTAAAGTAGCACCAAGTATTCCCTTTTTTTTTTATATATTGAAGTAGCAAACAAGCATGCAGTCCACCTGATGGTAAGTGGTCACTGTCGCCCATGGAAAACTGCAAGTAACTTCATATAGAACATAAGTTCTATCAGAAGTCAAACATACATGCGTTGCTACTCCCGAGGACTGAGATGATCGCCTCATGTAAAAGTGCGCCGACAACCACACCCTTCGCACGAAACGCAAGAAATGCTTCACGCTAGAAATAGGTGTGGCACTTCCCCAGTCAAAATACACTGGTTCTACCACCTTATGTTTGGCCATATTGATAAGCTGATCTGAATTTATTTAAAAATACCACACAAAAAATGCATTTCACTATTGTAATACAAATAAATTGTTTCAGAGGGATGATTTTGATATGCTATAAATGTTGATAATATGAATATCACAGAAGAATACAAAGAAGAAGACTTAAATGATTATTGAAATATCCTCTTGGATTTTTTCATGTGTGACTGGTAATGTAAGAATGAAAGCAAGAGCAGAAATCATGTATTTTGTAAATAAAGTAACTAAATTAATGCCTTAAGAATTTGTATTCATTTATTTCTTCACACTTGTTATATGTACAAATTATGTTTTAACACATATGTTTCAGTCTCCAGTTATTTACACATATCTTCATAGTTATATACAAATCATACAAACAAAATATATACTAATAACCAATTTGGAAGTTCAGAAATACTTCAACAATGTAGTGCTATTTTAGTGTAGGCATTTTTTGTTACTTCTTTTCTGGGAGCACACTAATTCTCGACACTATAACTTCTGGAAATATAGAATAAATTTGGTATTCGGAAATTTCTTACCTATTAGAAAAAAAAAAAAAGTTAAGGTTCTTTGATAAAAATATCCTTTTTTTTTAATTCATTATTTTTTCCAATTTTTATTTTTTTGATATATACTCGTATTCGAAATTTCCTTTACGGAGAATGTGCACCTCCACCTAAAAACCCTGCATAAGTTTATTTATTAAGGTACATAGGTCAAAGTAACACCACATGCATATGTTCTAAATGCAATTTTCAAGTAATACTGCTATTTCATGTAACATCATTGTATAAATATATATATTCTAGCTACCAAGGAAGCTGCAACTTGATAAAACACCTGAAATTCATTTCAAAGAGAAATCAGTTCATATCACCATTAGGTCATCTCTTTTACTTCTGCTCTCCAGAGCAATTGCAATCTTCATCACTGCCTCAGCCTGGGTTTGAGCGGCTTCGGCCAGTTTTTTCAAGGCTTCCGCTTGTAACAGAGCAGCTTTAGCATTCTTGGCGGATGCACTGGCTCGATGCTCCTCTGCCTTTGCTCTTATGTAATCTGCTTCTGCACGCTTCTTTTCTATCGCCACTAACCATTTGGGATATATACCTAGGAATATAAACATAATAGTGGATACAGCACATAAAATACAAACCTGGCTGATAATATTGTATGTACAATACAATATTAGAATACTACTAGCCATGTAATATTTGTGTTCATATGTTTAGATATTACCTAATGTTAAGATAGATTACCTAGTGTTAGTATCGACTTCTGTAATCATTGTATACATTTTTTCTTTTTATCTTTATGTTTTATTTTTTATCGTTTTCAATCAATTTTTTGTTTTAAATTTTCGTCGTTAATTTTCTATTATGATCTTGTTGTCAAAAGGTGGGAAAATAGTAAGTTAATTTGTTCTCTATCCCAAGACACAGAGTTCAAAACTTACATGTTGACTTTTGACTCAAATAAGGCTTAAATAATGAATGATTGTGCATTTGGATTTGGACACTCTTATTGTTTTAGAGAATGTATTATGAATCTTACCACATACAATAGGTTCTTCTGAAGCATCATCGGAGTCCGCATTAAAACCATCATTAGATTCAGCACTATCATTGCTATCATTATCTGCATCTGAAACAAATAAAACACAAATTTTAACATCAAAGAATAACATCAGAACAATTTATGCAATTCTAGTTGAATGGCTACAACACTTTTAATTATTACACCTTTCTAAATGATCAAATGCTTCTTTCTTAAGCATATGCTTATGTTAGGTGCTAGCTGTTGGCCAAGATTTTCTATGCACAGACTGTAATACAAACATTGAAACCTTATATCCAAGGGCCACAAATGCAATTTAATAGTCACCGTAACCATCAGCATTGAGTACTTAAAAGAAATGTTAAATTACATAAGGCCATGAATTTTCACTGCTGATTGTACTAAAACTTGCTCAAAGCTGATACATGCAGTGCCAAGTGGATGTTACATGACCCTTAATTTACAGCTGGAATAAAAAAAAATCTCAGTGGGTGCTTATGAGAAAATAAGCTCTTTTCCACATCCTTTGAATCTAGCTCTAGAAGTTTAAACTCTGTGATGATAAGTTAGAAATAATTATACTTTGACTTTAGTATTAGTAGAAAATGTATAGTTACCTGAACCTTTGTCATTGTCTTCACTCTCTGTGACTGCCCAGTTATTAGTAATGTATGATATAACGGGGGATTCCTGAGAAGCCTCCAACTTGACTACTGCTGGCAATTGATCCTATAACAAGACTTATTTGTTTAAACAAGAATTTCTAATTTAGTTTATATTATGGGTGTATAAAAAGAGGGGAGATCTGGACCCCCATAAACTGGATGACAGACTAGTTGATCTTTTTTTCATGGGTCTAGTAATGTCATTGTAAACATGAATATATTATTACACAAGCGGATTGCCTTATTTCCACATGCTTCGTTTTAAACTTGAACATTTTATTATCCTAGGTTATTTCCATCTCCTTCGGACACACTAACATAACTATCTAGACATATGAACTATCTAGATAGTTTATGGCCTGAATTTAACACATAGAATACTTATCCTATGTGTTAATTCTGGTCATAAACTATCTAGAAAGCAGTAGAATAGTAGAGTAACAAACACACATTATATGTATGCGTCTTTGTGTGTCCATGGCACCCGCGATACAGGAGAAAATCCTAGTGCAGGACTATGAGTGTAGAAAGTGTGTTCATGTTAAAGAGAAAAAAAAAAATATCCTTATAAATTTTTGCCTTTATAATATTAGTAAGAGTAAGATAATCAGTTATAGATTTATATTCATTTAAAATGTCAATCATCATTTGTGGATTTATGGACCTATTTTGATTTAAGGGGCAAGTTCAGATGGCAAAGCATTTTATCTTATTAGGATATGATTCTTTGGAGCATACAAGATTTTTAACCAACAAAATATTACTAACAGAAACAGAATTATTACACAAGTCTATGGTACTCTTGACTCCAGTCTTTTTTTCAAAGTGCGGTCCCAGAATAACTAAGGCTCTCTTCTCCAATTTGGTCAGAGGTCTTATCTGCTTTTTCGCTGACGAGCCTCCCAGCCTTTTCACCTTCTTTAACATGGTCACCTTGTTTTTTAGTTTGTTTTTAAAGTCACTCCAGTACTGAAAATAAATGGAAATTCTTGGATATTGGATCTACCAAAAAATGATTATTCAAATATGAAAGTAAAAACTGTACTGCATGTATTGCAAATAAAAATTGACTGTTATTAAGTTTTTGAAGTATGTTCTGAAAATCTAGGGCTGACACACTACATACAATCAAACTGATAAATATCTATAAATCAGTATTTATGACTCCGTAGTAATAAAAAGTAACTATAAAAAGTTTACCTTGCTCCAACCGTCCGCAGTTTTTTTGGCACCCGCCCGAGAAGTGTTTAAGATCCTGGTGAGATCGTTCCATAGTCTCTTAGAAGTGTGGCGCGCTTCCAGCGTCCGGAGGCTTCCCGTCGCAAACTCTACGTGCTGCCCCATGAAGTCTATGATGGCCTTCACTTGCTCGAAAGAAACGTGGCGCAATGAACCAGATATCTCCGACATAATGTTTTAGACTTACTGACTAAATTGTTTATTTATTTTTTATCTAAAATGTCAACAACACAAATATATTTCTTATAATCCTTCAACCTTGTTATTGTCAGCTGCCAACGCTGTCATGTACAGCACAGCTGATCGATGCTGTTAGTCTGATCTAAATAACATACCTATAACGCCATTATAAGAAAAACAATGTTATTATTTCAATATAAATATATGAATACCTTAAAACTTTGTGTTATTTATTATGCCAAAAATGATTATGTAATGGTATGCCTTTATAATTAATTAAAACAAACCTCGGTAATTATATATTGTCTATACTAATACTATCTATGTTGGTTTTGTCATCACCTCATAGCTCAGTTGGTTCATGCATGTTAATTACAAAGATGCTATGATCATTTCATACTAAATTTCATTTGCTTAGTGGTATAATAGCCGTGTTTTACTTTCTTTTCTTTTAATTTAGTAAATAGTATTATGGCAACAAACAACACCTGTCTAGTTGCGCGAGTGTGCGCAGAGAAAATTAAAAAAAATAAAAAAGAAAAGAAATGGCAGTAACTAGAGAGAAAGAAAATTGTTCAAGAAAAATTAATGGAAATATACCAGCATTATCTCTCAACAGTGACAATATGTCGACATCGACCGACAGCGACGACGTAGGGGACCCAAGATACGAAATACGGAACATTCAGAGTATAATAAACGTGACCCGTGAAAACATCGACGCGCTGAATGCGAAGTTCGCTGGCTTCCAGCACCCGCCGTCGCTGTACCTGTCCGAGTACCAGGAGCTGACGTCCAAGTTGCATAATTTAGAGCTTAGGGAACGGACTTTGAGGGACTTGTTGCAGTCCGAGTCGGATAGGAGCGAAGAGAACTCGCTGCACGAGGACGTTAAAAAGTACGATACGTTGACTCGGCAACCGAAGGTGTTCCTGCGGGCGCACTTGCCGAACCAGCAGCGCACCAGCGTGCAGGTGAAAGAGGGTGTCACGTTGCGGGACGCGCTCTCCAAGGCGCTGAAGTTGCGGAACTTGACTTGTGAATTGTGTGAAGTGGTTAGGACAGGCTATAATCAAGTGATACCATGGGACATCGACATTACGCTCATCGATACCGAGGAGGTCAGTTTTTGTTTACTTGTGTACAATATACAAGGTAAGAGTGTCATATAATTTGCCTTCATTCAACTCTATGCTAACATACTCTCATGAGGCTGTTGATGGAAATCTTTACATGCAGGAGTAACATTGTGGTCCAGGCTGCATTCCTTTCCTACATAGAGTATGCACCTACTGAAAGGTGGACATGTTTGTGTAATGAAAACAGTAAAAATGCGTTCACTTCAAGCTTTACAGCAATAATTATACTATTACTATATTTATTTATCATTTTTATTATGACAATCATTAAAACAGTGGTATTTATTAATTGAAACATTCTTGTTAATCTTGGACCATTAAAACATACAGAAAACCCAACTCAAATGATTTTTTAACTTATGAAGTGAAAGTATGTTTTTATTTATTCTATGAGGATCTGTGAATACTAAAAGCATTAGTGTACATTTAAATAATATTTAGTTTTTCAGATAGAGAGAAAAAAAAAATAAAAAAAAATCTGAAGGAAATTAAATACAGCTGTGAGATATTGATACTACTTTTCATCTGCATTTAAACTTTCACATTCACTGAAGCATGAGAAATATTTCAGAGTTATTTATGTTTGGTGCCACAATAATGTGTTGTTGATGACTTATGATTGATAATCAGGCTATTGCTAATTATTAGGAAAACAGTTTGATATAATTATAGAATTAATTGAACAGTAATGCAACTCATTTACGTTTGGGAGATCCAAATTTTAATATTTAAGTCCCATTGCTTATATTTGCAAAAAACAAAATAGTTTGGAGGACTAAAAAGAAGTAATAAAATATTTTTGTTTTTTTTTTTTTTTTAATAGCACCAAAACTATCTTTATTTTAAATATATTCTTAGTCCAAATCTGAAGGTATTATTCAGTCTTTATTTAATTAAATACCACTCTATCAAATATTATTTAAATATGGGACAAATCTCGGGGCACAGCTGGTATTATATCGAGGGGTGAAAGGCTATTTGGTTTAAGCAACATTTTGGGCGATATTGAGTTATATACATATTCGGAATCAGCAAATTTTTCTCCGTCGAATGAGGCCCGATTCATT
>DWLI01001357.1:0-15918 GCA_018249915.1 Cecropterus dorantes dorantes | reverse complement strand
GAGACATATCCCACGGGCTTCATCCGACGAAATCAAAACTTGTCTAGCAACTTCAGCCCACCTTAAATAGACAAACGTTGCCGGTAGTTTCGAAACTTTAAGGCGATTGCTATTCGTGAATGAGATTAAAAATGTTTTGAGGTTCAATTACCTTGGTCCTCACACTTTTTTTTACGCCGGACTCCTACGTCATTGTTTAAGTTTTGGAAGTCTCTAAAGTACTTTATGTTTACGTGATAGGCCCATGATAATAATTGATCTAACCTTTAATAAAATTAACCCGTACATTCATTTTTGAGTAGATCTTCAAATTTTATTGTCATAGAATTACGTCTATACACACAGAGATTATCTGGTGAAATTATGGACAGATAATTTTATAGTGGTTTGTAGATAGATGAAGCAAAATATCTCAGAAGACGTGATAATGTTTTAAAATAGGTTCGCAATTTTACAAGGGACAGATAAAAACGCCAGGTGCCGTGCGTCTTGCGTTCAAGGTCGACGTTTCCTAGAGATGCATTTAGGTTTCTTTTTATTTGTTGCATGTCCCTTCGTTGGAGCCGGATCGCGTGCGACCAAACCAGTTTGATGCTACTCTTCACTCCGTTCGTAAGGCAATACGCCCATTACGCTCCTAACGATTATTATGGTGTGTAATGGATTTTAGACGGATTGTAGACGTAGATGTAGCTATGGCCAGGTTCTTAAAATTATGGTATCAACGATTATTCATTATTATAGATTTTGAGCTACGAGAATCAATGTTAATAATGATCAACATGCATCACAATAAAATCTATAATGTGTTAGAATCATTGATCAACAATAGCACTGATCGAGGGTAGAAATTATTACACAACAGTTCAGATGAAAGTAACAAAAAAGAAAAACTTGTAAACAACGCTGGATTTGCAAAAACAATGTCTCAATAACAAAATAAGTTCTATAGGGACGCAATACGAAAGGACAAGAATGTTTAAATGCACGAAGAAGCACGACAAAACATTGCGTTAGAATTAAAAAGAACACCTCATATAAACATACACAGACGACGCATTACGTAAAACCTGAACACAAAGGCGAGCCCAATATGTTATATAACAGCCATGTAGACGCGTAGCCTAACCCAGCAAACTGGAAAAGCAACAGGAGCAAAACAATGGGGGCCGGTTGCGAATTCGGCGTTTTCTTAGAAACCTCCGCCAACTGCAGAGCGCGCCAGCAGGAAGTGGGGAACGACTTAGTTTATGTAACCTAATCACCTGCCGGCTCGAGGCCAGTCTCAGCGATTCGGAAAAAATCAAGGCCACGCCAGACAAAATGCGAACCCACTCCATACCATACACAATTATATCTAACCCTTCCTTCACATGGTGTGATCGCAACGCAGGATGTTGCATAAGCTGAGCTGTTTTGTTCGCCGTGCAGGCTCCGTCGCATTTTTGATTAGTTTTTTGCTCACGTAAAGGCGATTTCTTCGCGTTGTTTTGGTATGCAATATCGAGAATAATAGGGAAGGCATTAAAATGATAATTAAACGTCAATGACAAGCATATCACTGGCGTATGAAATTAGGTCTCCAAACTAGAGGCTCGGAAATCGAATGGTAGGGAATTCGTTTATATTTGAAGGACCTAACTGTGTATTAAGATAATTTAAAAATGCCTTCATTTTCAGGAAGCCCCTGCTCCGATGGACTGATTACCTTAGAAAAACTGATGCACATTAAACCTGCTGGTATGGAACAAGGTAGTAAATTCCTATATTGAGAAATAGGCTATCAAGGGCTACTGATGAAGAAAGATACATTAACAATACAGAAAAACGGTAACAACGAACCTACGTGACTGACTTGCCCTGATGTTTTCAAAAATGTGTGAAGTGGACTATGGAGGAATAACCTAAATACTTCTGTTTTCGAAGCAATAAGATTGTCCAATAATTGTCCTCGAACTAGTCCAATAAGATACTAGCGGTTGAATTACGACAACGTAATACCTACTATCGTGCATACTTAAGTCATCTCCTTTCCAAATTTACTCATCTTCGGAAATTACGAACCATAATTCTCCGGAACCTTGCGAAAATAGCTTGGAAACTAAAAGTGTATCCATTTTCACTACGGTATTTAAAGACTAGAGAGTCTGAGCGTCCAGTTTTAAATTTTACACCTTTCACGAAGAACCGAGAGAATTTCTAGACAGAGACGAAAACTTTTAGACTAAATGGTCTAGAAAGAAATTGAGTCACCGCAAAGTAAAGATTCAACGGCATCTTTTAATACAACTCAACCGCAGCAGACTCGTTTCGAGATATTTTGCACATTTCGCTCGGAATTTTTCAGAAAGTTCATCCCGTCTGCTAAATTGAAGTTGCGAGAAGTGGCCTTGTGTTTAGAACTTTATCTTACAGCTTTTGTTTTGCAGGAAACCTTAAAATGTGAAGTAAATATTTAAACTCAAATATGGACACTTTGAGCCAAATAAAAATAGATGTCGTGAAACTAACGAATGTTTGGAAGCGAGGAGGAAGGACATTGTCGCTTTGTCGAAAAAATGCACCGGGGGATTTCCGTAACGAAGAATTTGTGGGTGACGTCAAAAGGGCTCCATCCCCAACTTTAATACCCGTTGCCATGGGCGACGTGCGCTATCTCTGCATCAATGAGCGCTTTGTTACAAAAGAACATCAAATTGTACAATAGTCTATGCAAACTTGAATAGACAATATTCACTACATTGCAATTGTGCACTATTGACATTATTTGAATAAATACGGGGCTTGTGCGAAATTTCATGACAGCTGCGACTAAAAAAATATATTAAAAATCCTGTGAATGACTGTTACCCTTATAAGTACTTCGCTACTTTACATAATAATGATTTAAATGTTTTCTACCAGGTTTCATACAGCATACACACAAACACATGTACAAACGCTAAAATCCTAGAAAGGTAACTTAATTCCTAATTTAAATATCCGTAGAGATATATACTTCCAAATTGAGCTTGGGTTTTTTCACTCTATTATACATATACGAGTAGGTTATATATTTAATCATTTACTTAAAATATGAATACTTAATACGCAATTGTATACGTTTTACAGCATGTATGTATATTATATATGATATAATTATATATGATATAAGAAGATGTTTTATTGCGTATACTTCTTAGTCATTTAAAATGTTTAGCTCTCAAGTTTATGAGTAAGTAAAAATATTTATAGCTAATGTTATTAAAGGAATCGTTAAACATAAAAGGCAGTTTCACTGAAAATAAGTTCTTGAGAATATCATATCTGAAGTGATCCTTTGATTTCATTTTACTAACCAAAACTTTTATCAAGATTTATCAATAAAATGACATGTATTACACCTTCGCGGCTCTCAGAAAAAACTAATTGTCCTGATAAAATAAGAAGGTATAATATTATTTTAGTATAATTAATAAAATATTCATCTTCTTCTTCTGGTACAAAAACTAATTCTAAGCAAATGAATATTAGAAAGTATTTTAGTAAAAATTACCTGCTACACTACAACACTACGATAAAATATGTGTTATTACTTCGTCAGGCGTTAAAAGTACGATCTGTTTTGAGCTAAAATAGAACTGTATGAGTTAAAAGAAGTACAATTTCTGAAACCGTAAACAGCTGCTGTTCTGTAAAATTGTTTTTAATTACGAAAGCTGAATCCATAGTGAAATATGAAATGCAAAATTCTAAAGTGCCGAAATAATGCAAACTATTATATGCTGACTTTACATGTATGTAATTAATTTTATTATTTATAACATTGAAGTAGCAAACGAGCATGTAGTCGAGCCTGATGGTAAGTGAGTACTGCCGTCCAAAGTCTTACCTAAGTTGAAATCCCTCAGATACATTCACCCTTCAGACCAGAACACACCAGTGCAGAACACTGATGTTATTAAGCAGAAATAATTATCGTTTCAAACATCGAGATTAACATTGATCTCCATTATTTCCTGAATACGAGTTCATTTGTTTTCATTCCAGTTGTCTAAGTTGTCTCAAAGCTCATTGAGACAGTTTATGTATCGAGATTTGAATTCATGTTGGTATTCTACAGAAATGTACTAATACTTAAAGTATGTTCGTCCGTTGTTCTACGTACTCGTACCATCGGTACTATTTTGACGACAAATTTTGGATGCTACACGGTAGGTATATTAAACTGCATTATAAACTAAGCATTAAAATAAATATAAAGACATATCCCAAACATTGGCAACGACAGAAACACAAACACATAAATGTCATATTAATTTCAGTTTTACTACATAGTAAATAGAGCCACAGTGTGTCACTAGATACTAGGAAATAGATGTTTTTGTCTTTATAATGTCATAGTAAATTATAAATTGTTCTGTGTCGTTCAAAGAAACGTAATCTTCGCCTACATCAGCAGTACTAGATACTAGAGGTCCTGCCATACTAGGCACGCACACTGCGTAATGAACCTTAGATATTGTTTGGCGTTAAAAATTAACGGGTCATTCTGTACTTAGTCATAAATATAATGAAAATATCCTTATGTTTGTTACAGATTATTGTGAAGTATTTTTGCTTTTATACAACATTTTTTAGAATGAAATGATCTATTAAAGTCGTTTTCTGTCAAGATAGAGTACGATGTCATAACAACATGGCGTGCTCTTTTTTCTAGTAAACAAATACACCTTAGCGTGTCCTATGGTGATGTAAACAATATGTAATATTATGTTTTTATTTCGACGCAGCCTAGCGTTCACGAATTGCGTGCTGGCTAGTCGCATGCGCAGGTCTAACTGAGCCCGTGAGCCGTGAGCTGTGATCACCGAACCGATCCAATGTGAAGGGCAAGGCTAGGGTTGCAAGCTATGAAAATGAATATAAACATGAGAACTGGCCCGTTTATTGGCCAGTTCTCAGTTGTAACTACATTAATGGAAGTAAGTAGGCTTATATGCTTAGTTATTTGCTTTTTAAAGAATCTGTTCCATATATTATGCTGATTAATTTGCCTTTTAAATATAAATTTAAAATGTTTGTCAAGGAGATAGTAGGAATACATTTTTTTTTTTGGATTTTTTTCGGCCTTAATGTGTAAACTCAGTAATACACAGATAAAGAAGATAATTTACAATAAATAACAATAAACCAATTCAACAAAGCAACTAGCAACGACAGAAACTCAACTTAATAATCAAGTACAAATCTAACATATAAACATGTTCATTAAGTTACCAAATGACAACCCTATTCAAAACCAGTGTTGCTCGGAGGTCTTTTCTAGCAATTTGCGGCTTCACAAGTCACTGGGTACCCGAGCCCCATGAAACACTGTCAATGTTAAATTATTGACTTGCATCTGTTAGCATTGACAAAATTATAAACTTTCAAAATCGCATACCTTTTGACAGATTAAGGGAGTCGATTAAAACATAAAATTAAAGGATCTTTATTCTCCATGTAACTTATTCTTCTCGCAACAGCTACAAACATTAAGAAAAATGTATATAAAACAAAAAACAAATTCAACTGTTAAACCCAAATAAGAAGTACCTATATTGTGAGAAGTGTATACAAGTATTCATTTCCCATAAGTATTTTAAAATTAAAAAACGCCTTGTTCTTCTCTCAACTTTAATAAAAAAGAAAAAAAATAACAACTTAATTGTTAAGCCCAAGTTAAATGTGATAATAAATTATAATTATACTTCTTTGTAACCCGGAACCCTGTCTGATAAATATAACGGCCGTACTCCTTGCAGGTGCAAAAGCTGCAAAAGAATAGCGCGTGCTTGGGAGGTCACAAGTCAAAATAATACAAAAAAATACCATACATATTTTACTTTTAACCGTCTTAGATACGTATTTTGTTTCTACAGTGATTGAAGTGAAGTGCAATAAATATTCTTCCAGTTTGAAATGTCAAAAGATTAAGTATTTTTATTTTTTTTTACAATATGCAAAAACATAAACGACACTTTACTATAGGTTAATTTTTATTTTATTTCGTACATATTCAACGATAATATAGGACTAAAAAGGATAAACGTTCTACAGGAATATAATTATTCGATAACAAAAGTTTAAAAATACAGTTGGAAACACGTAGGAAACAACAAATTCTTTCTCGGATTATGATTGATATTCAAAAGAAGTCGATCCCGTGTCACAAATGACACCCAAGATGGCGGACGGACGCGGGACGCCATATCTGATTTTTATCCGAGTTTTTTTATCACGGCAACATTTTATGTTTAATCTGTTGCATGGGTATAAACTCAGGAATAAGACTGGCCGACTTCGAGTGAGTTTTATGCCGGTATCTACAATTATAATGCGCCCGCGCCGACCAGCCATGATATTTTTCAAAAGATCTCCATGAATTATTTATTCCTCACGTAGACACCATTACAATTATTTCTTTTCTACTTGAAGGTAACAACTTGTGAATAATAAGTGCCGGGCTATTTTAACTTGAGACTTAAGGCTATACCTATATGTACCTAAGTAGTAAATGAATACGTATGTTAACTTTATTTAAAATAAAGGAATCTTTGGTATGTATGCGAATGAAACTTTCTTTTTTTTCTTTTAGTTGGTATTCTTCGTTATTATATCGTTATCATATTTTTGTTATAATACTGAAACGATTATAAGTTCGAATACTTTAATTATCATTTTTATTAAACTGAGTATCGCGGTGTTTCCGACATTTTATTTTTGTAAGATCGACGTTGTCACGTTCCTGTCATAATAGTCTGAGGTATATAAAATGTTTTATGGATTATTTATTAGCACGTTCATAAAAAATAACTATTAATTAGTACGTATAAATACATAAATGAAATACTTATAATGGGGCCTACGTTGAAGCCATTTATAGGAAAACGGACGTGAATGGCATAATATAAAAAATACTTTTAATTCGTCCAATGGTTTCGCAAAGCTTGAACGATACGTAACGATCAGTCCGGCGACGTTGAGTTGCGACGATCAGAAGAGGTAAACACAAACAGGCCAGGGTGAACGACCGGGGTTCAACTTGACACATTTTTGGGCGGCCCGATTGTGCGGGATCGGCGACCCGGCTTGCGCAACGGGAACCCGGTTGCCAATTGGATGTAGGGCTCTGGGACAGCCGAGACCTTCCGGCTACAAGGTTTAGGTTGGTGAACCACATAGCAATAGACATTGTATTTGGAAGAGACCTTAGTGCGAGTTTATGATGTTTCTTCAAAACAATCATTGTTTACGTTTTGGTTTATCATTGCAAGGCCAAAAACGAAAACGGAAACGTGCAACGAACATTGCAATGTAAGGGCGAAAACGTTCATACTAATATTATTTTGCGGAAACGTAATTTTTTCTACTTATAGATTCTAGATATAATTGCTTGAAAAATTACATTTATAAGAAAAGTAGATGAATTTTTACAAGATGTAATATGACGGAATATGAATATGATGAATATGATATGGTTTTGAATAGTATTTTGGTACGTCCAATATTTTGAGAAAATAAAGTACTTTGGAATTTACTTATCGAGTGTCTGGTGGTACTTATGAAATGACTATAACCTATATCAAAAAAATTGTAAAGGTACCGAACCAAAATCAGGACCATGCCAATATGTTCCTGCCAAAACATCATTCAATTATTTGAGCTAACATAATTAATACATAATTAATTCTCATACTAATTACACCTAATATGGTCGTAGGTCGGTTATAATAAGGCCCTCCTCTAATTAAGAACCATATTTAAAGCCCACGGGCTTAAATCGATCAAGTTCTATGAATGGAAATTCAAGTTAGTGGACTAATGAAATATTGACAGGTTATAAAAAATAATTTATTCTTTGATTATATTCCAAAATGTAAAATAATCCATAAAATACAAAACTCGTTTTATAGAAAATTGATATGATATGGCAACACTTATTGTTTCTTATTGTCTATTGGAGAGTCTTGTTTTGTCTAGGGCAGAGTCTGTATTCTAAAGTAAGGTTTGAGTCAATTTGGCTGATATGTGAATTCATCTTAAATAATTTCACTAACATTCATAGACGACGCTCAATAAAGTTTTAACACATTCTTTGCCGCTGTTAAAATTATAATTCTATTATTTAAACTTTTTTTGCTAAGCAGTAGAGTGCGCGTTTTTGGTAAAGTCGTTCAAACACATGGTTTGATTATAGTCATTATTACAAAATATTAAATGAGAAAGTACAACAGTTGTTAGTTGAAAAAAAAATATCGATTGTCAATTTATTGTTTCGAGGACTTTCAAAGGGGAGATTCGTGTGGCCTCAACAGTCGGTGGTAGTGTGCCGTATGGATCCGCTTGCGTCATTTAGGGATGCAATAAAAAATGCAGGTAGGGGCCCGAGCATCGACCCCGGGGTTTGGGTCTGACGTCATCAGCAATGTCGATGGCGTTTGCGCTTTCAAAACAGCGAATGTTACGCTGATGTTAGAATTTGTTTACGGTTAAATCTGATAATATTCCAAATATTTCTTTACTGATGATTTACCTACATAGTTTTTATATTTTTTGTCATATTAATTAATGTAGGATATGTCCTAGCGTATTTTAAAAATCTTAGTTTACGTACATATAAATATGATTTGAATAATTAAAATACGTGTATCAATATGTTATATGCAATTGATAATGTTAATAACGTAAAATCTTCAGAAGCAAAATTGTTGGCTGCTGTTACGCGTGCTCATATCTGTATAAGGATAATCGTTTCAAAAACGTAACATTCGTGCTTTTGAACGGAAAGTTCCGAGAATCTTCGCTTGCTTGCCTGCGCATACGGATCCTACAACAAAATGAACGTTTTTTGCTTTCTTCAATGTGTAACTCAACAATTTGCAGAGGCCCGGTGTCGTTGACCTTTCGCCAGCTGTTTCACTATTGTGGTGAGCAAGTGCAAGTCAAGACGGGTTACAGGAATTATTCCGGTACACTCGATCCGTAACAAAAGAGCCGTGAATAATGACACCATTATTTACTTCTTAGACAATCGCTATAATAATCATGACGGGCGGCGTGACGGAAATCACGGGCCTCTTGACGAAATCATTAAAATGACAACTCACAACAACGTAACAAAATTCAGCGCCATTAAAGACCATTAGGTACACGTTTACAAGCTTACGAGCGAGCGAGGAATTGAAATGTTACAAAGACATTCGAATAAATTCCTTGCTTGAACCACCCTGAATAGAATTTTAAGTAGTCTCGGTTCACCATTTTAATATGTCTCTGTCTCAGTGCGCTAAAGGACACTCGGGGCGTAGGTCATGAGGAAGCATAAATTTAAAGAAGTCGATAGTGGCTTGGCTCTACAAATCCACAACAGCTGTAAACGGAACGCCACGCCACCAACACATGCTCGCACCCCTAGACCCGCACACTTAAGCACGCACACTCGCACACACGTAAATAAAACACGTAGACGTAACGTAAACAGACGCAGGTTTATGTATACCAGATGCCCCCGTAGAAAGAGACGAAGATAAGTGCATCCTCGACGATAGACAAAGATAGGGCATTAGGGAGTGCGGTTCAGTTCGACAACGTGCAGAGAACTCTAATTAAATGTAGTTGAAGGTCGAAAAAATAAAAGGATGTATGCGACATTATGACAGCCAGTCGCACGTTTAAAACAAAACGTGGTAAAAAACTGACTGGCTATAAATGCAGCTGTAATAATAAGCGTGGAGCGTTCAAGTAGGTTTCGAATCGCCTTAAAGAGCAAACAAACGTTTCATAGAACGAGCTAACAGAAAAATAAACATAGGCAGGCCGAGCGGCGAGGCCGTTGTTAATTAACATACAGATAGTTTAATAAAAGGCAGGAAACATGCAACGAGGGGAGTAGGCAATGAAGCGGTAAAAATAGACTCGGGGGCGACGGAGACGAGCAGGAATCGATCCCTAGAACAATACGACGATGCATCGCGTCGCGCCAATCAATAACGAAAGCGGGTTCCTGCCGCCGTATCCTCCCGTACATAACATAGCATCACGCTATTAACAACAAGCTAAATCATTACTCCGTCTATTTCAGTTGGTATTTGTGGCAGGACTTTGGATTGTGGAGTAATTTGTTTCCATTTACTTTGTGAATGTTATTTGGAATGGAAGTTCTACTCAGGTTTTTTGTTTGCTTATAGTATAAGAATATTTTTATGGTGACTATAAATATGATTGTCTTAAATGACCAATTGTTATATTTGAGGGGACTGTACAAACAGTCTGGAAAGTGTCAATTTTAACATAGCTTTAGTTAAGCATATCAAAGGGTGAGTGGACTGAGTTTGCTGATTAAACAATGGCTCTTATGATTTTTTTCCTCTTTATAAAACCTACCGATTTTTTTCCTAATTGTATCCAAGTGAGTTTGAAACAATAGTTTGCAATTAGCGAAATAGAAATATAATTGCTGAGCAGGTAACCTGATTTCAAAGATAAAAAATATGGCACCGAAAATGTCGATGAACCCTATAAAGACTGATATACAATCCGGATTAAAAGTAAAAGCGCAACATAAACCTTGTCGCAGGTGCAAGAGAAATTGGAAGTGTCGCGGTTTGAATCGCCGAATTGCTGCAAGTGAATGAGAAAGTGATGCGGAAGTGCGGTGCTCGCCTTCGGGACAAGCGTCCTTGCGTCCCGGTTATTTTAGTGCGCAACCCGCAAGCCTACCGCAATTGGGGTAGGTCATGTCCAGACACAGGCACTCCAGCGTAAACCCTAAGTACTGGGGGAACACCAATATAGGGCATTAAGGGAACGCCACTATTGTACGTGTCTGCGGAGCGGAAAGCAATTTCAGTACTTCGACCGCATTTTGACATGGTGGGGAAAGTTCAGTGCATTCGAACTTTATCAGCACTGCGAATTTACGTCGTTTGGGGCAGGTCAGTGAGGTTATTGCCCTTGAACAATGTGATAATGGCCTTATCAGAGCATAAGCTTTAGGTAACGCGTGAGTCGATTCAGAACATTGTACGTAGTTACGAGCCGAGTTAATGATTTTCCTCTAATCAGTGGGTTTAGATTACAGAAAAAGGTAGACTTTTTATTGTAATTAACACGCTTCGGTTTATGCCTTGTGGGAACGCAGCGGGGACTCGCCACAATAACCAAGGCAGCGCATCTTAGCGCGGTGAAGCAAAACCACGTCTAGACGGCTGTGTATATTAATTCCGCCATTATACACAGATCTGCTGTATTCCTCTCACTTTCCTTTATATTTCTCGATTTAATAAAATCTTGAGCCGTCTGCGAGATCCTTTTATGTTGGTGATACGATGTTTATAACCACTCGCATACAAATGGATTTAATTTGTTTAGGACTTCACCGAACACGAATCGTGCGACTCATCGGGCGGTCTGAAAATCGATATTAAACGAATTCATCCGCTATAAACATGTCCCGCTTTGGAAATTAATCACGTACACTCAGTAATAATTATAAGGGTACACTAATTTATTGTCTTTCCTTTTTCCGTGCCATATTTAAATTATTACGAGCTGATTACAGTCTTGTACGAATTAAAGATGGCTATACTAAAAGAATCAGAGATTATGTATGGTTTCTGATAGACATCAGTAAATTGTTGTTAATATTATGTTGTTCACTTTCTCAGCATCTAGATATGAATGAGTCACTGGTAGGTATTTTGACAAAACCCTTTGTTATCGCAGTGCGTCGGTGTAAACGGCCCGCGGTACAAAGGCGGTCGGACGAGGCGCCCTTCAGCCGTCGAGACCTTGGCTGTATTTAGACGCAGTTCGATGGACTCTGGAGCCATTCGTTTTAGTTTTGATCTTGTATTTGGACCTTTTATTGCAGCCATTGGAATGTCGCAACACGAACCTTAATTAGAATCGAACAATTCACGGATTTTTCGATCGGATCGTGATAGAAAACTTTCAAAACATCTCGATTCACGTGTTACTGGTGGTTTTTCGGACGAGATGTTAAAAGGTCGGTAACCGACGAGACCTTGGCCGATTTTAAACGCAGGTTCGATGCTCGGCGTTTAAAACTTGCTGTGTTTTATAACTCCCGGTCGGCGATAAAGTTTACGTTTGAACCTTTTTCCGTGTATTCGGAGCGTTTATAAATATGCACACATCGACCAGATGGTAAAGGGGTTATTAAAAGCTTTAGAAAGCGTTCGTACTCGGTTTTAAACGTTAAATCATTTTCGCAGATTTGTTGAAAAACAGATTAATAAACATTGAAGCAAGTCATATGGAGTTTTTTTATGATTCTAACCTATTTCGTGACTAATACTGTGATGCCAATTCGTATTTACATGATCTTTTATTCTTGTTTTAACTGAAATAATAAATAATAAGGGAATAAAGATATTGGCATACACACATGTTGATATTATACCTATAAAAATGCTGCACTGTTTTGAATATTGATCATTGTTTTAAACTTGTCTGGAAAAACGTGATTATAAGGTCAGGTCGACGACCAGTCTACGGTTTTGCCTTAGCCCTATGTACGTCATCAGACTGTAACCGGCTAGAAGTAACCTTGTTTTGTAAATATGCATAGGGATAAGGGAGGTAGGTAATATGATGTTACTTAGTTAATACCACCGATACACATATATTAGTCTCCATAACAGAAATTCAGCGTCAGATTTGATTTTTACCCGACTGTGTCAAAAGGGGGTAATGTTTTACGGGCGCATGTATGTGTGTATATTTGTATGTCCATTTCTTTGAAACGCTACAGCCTAACCGGCTTGACGTATCGTAACGTATCTATGTTTTAATTTTTATATTTATATTTAATATTTTTGCAGATTTTATGTACTTACGTTAACGATGCATGATTGAAACTAACTGCATGATTAAATGACTTCAATGAATGCGCAAGATTTAATTGACATCTTGTCTATTTTAGTCTGATAGGTCCTTAACTAGAATGGTTGTGACTTAATTAACGGGGGTTTAACGCAATATTAAAAATATATTTATAACTAAGATGAACTGTAAAAGTTACAGTTAAGTTTGTGTGCCAATTTGCCTTTATTTACACACTACAGCACACACACAAAGACAAATACTCTTACACGGTAGTGTGTAAGTTGTCGTGTAGATGACATCGGTATAATAATGAGTTGGTGATCAAATGGCCACGACTTCCGATACGACGGGAAGTGCCGCCGGACCTTGGCCGAATTTAGCCGGGTCATCGACCTCCATCGCTTTCTCCCTGCGCATGCGCCGTGCAATGCATTTGTGTCTAGGACACTTCTTGTCGCATTTCACTCTTTGCTCTTTTTTATAAATTAACAAAGTGGAATGCAGGTACGTTTATAGAGCGTAGTGGTAAATTCCGATTTGTATTTGGGATTTTTTCTTAATTTGTTAGGTAAAAGTAAGTATTCTGTTGCATTAGATACTATAAGATAGATGAAGACATCATCTCATCAAAGTATTTGTATTTGGTTACTTATATGTATTCGTGTTAAAATTACAATAAAAAATGAAACAGAAGAAAAAAAGAAAACAAAAAAATTGTCCATTTATATTTGTGTATGTAATAATGTAACAAAACTTAAATAATTACTGTTACTGAGAGGTCATACACAGTTCAATAAGAAGGGCTCAGACTTCCAGAAGCACTAAATTTTGCCCAAGAGGTCCATCGTTAACGTAGACGATTATCAAGGATTTTTGATTCATTTGCACTTAGACTGTTAAAGTGTTACAAAGCAAAAATACATGTAATTATAATTATCCAATGTCTCATTGTACACTACCTGAAGGCTCTGCACTCTGTCTATGCCATCTATATTTGTGTTTACTATGCTGTGTGGAAAAAATCTTCGTCATTGTCTTACAATAAAACAAAAACGTCAATGACTGGCAAAGACGTCAGTCCATTATTCACAAATGCCTAGACAGATAAGACGTAAGAGCCATCTACGCATTTCTAATATTAATCTGTTAATCATGAATTTTCAAAAATATTAGTGTAACTTCTCACGTAATAGAATTTAGTTTGATTTAAATAGCTCATCGCCGAAATTACATAAACATAAACGCTTTCCTCACTTATAGCCCCGCGCAAGGATTTTATCCTGTGTCGTGGGTGCCATGGACACACAAATATGAATGGAGAAACATCCAGACGCGGAACAGAAATCTAAACTGTGTCAGGGATCGAACCCGGGACCCACTGCGTGTCAGACTGGAATGGTGACCGCCCCACCACGTGGGTCGTCATCAATCGAGAGTGTCATCACAGATATATTTGAACTATTGGAAGCACACGTTTTTTATTAAAGGCACATGATATAGGGCTTGGCCAGAAGTACCGGCTTAAATAAAATAAACCCTACTTTGCTACTCTAAGCCCTCACTTATATAGTTATAGTTCAAATATCAAAGCAGTACTATAATACAGTTCAAATATCGTTGCAGTGAAAGCTTAGAAGCAGAAATTTCGGTCTTTAATACGAGTTCGAGATTTAAATCCAAAGCATCCTTTGAAGTCATGTGCATTTACCTAACAGCCCATTACTGGTAGTAAAGTTTCTCTTAAAACCTACTGAACTCCGGCGTAATTACCGTGCTTGGGGTATGTTGATGATTGCAGTAGAGCAAAGCTTAATAGAAAACGCTGCTGTATTACTGGATTTAAAGTTTAGATGATAGGAGATGGATTTGTGCCATTCGAAGCTGGAATTTAAGAACAGATTTGGTCCTTTTTATAAGCAAATTATCATAACTTTTACAATCACCTGAAACGCAAATTACTAGTTCTTTACACACAAATTTTTGTGTGTATAGAACTAGTAATTCTCTTAACACTAATATCAAACCTGGGCCTCGCTGGTTAGTAGATCTCACACATTTTTGAGAACGTGTTAAAAAAATTTAAAATTTACAAATACGACTTCGTAAAATCAAAGATGCATGTGCCATCACATGTTCGTGAGACCGAATCCATATCAATGTATCTGTTTGCCATACCAAAACCATTAAAAAGATCGCAAACCAAAAATTTATTTGCATTCGCAAAAATCATGCGGCCGTTGCCCTCGCATCTGTTTGCCGAACCGAAGGTTTAGTCAGAAATAAAATTCGCACCTATCTGGACGATCGTACGCAAACAATATTGGGTATCTTGGATACCCGAACGGTAACATGATATTTGTCAAGGCAATTGGTGGACGCAAACATTACAGTACTTGTGCAGTCTCAAGATAAATTTCGAGTGTTTGAATACTTCAATCTAAGTTATAAGTTTGCCTATACAAACACGCTTCCCTCAGGATTATTGCTAACATCTCATTATATACGATTCTTGTAGTTTGAGTTTATTTACTTTCTGCTACAAAATTTTCATTGCGTCAATTCTGTTTTTGATTAAAATTTAACCAAAAATTACCTGGCATGTCCATTTTTTTTATCCTATCGACATATGATGACTTAGTCCTTGTTATAACTTTTACAAGTAGATTTTACTTTTACATTTTTTTCCGTTACAATGATATCTATACTAATATTATAAATAGGAAAGATTTGATTGTTTGATTGTATTGAATAGGCTCCGAAACTACTGGACCGATTTCTAAAATTCTTTTACCATTAGAATCCTAACTTTTCCCTGATTAACATATGCTATAATTAATACGTGAAAAAATTGGAATCTGCGTGAAAACTATTTAAAGATGGCGACTATTATTATGTTCCGTAGCGAAGCATGAGTGCTTTAGCTAGTGCTAAATAAAAGTGTTAAGTTACACCTACATTTTGCTATTTCGATGACTTCCAATGCTATTGGTGGTATTATTGGTGGTTGCCGGCTCACTTATATATGAGGCGACTATCTTAGTCCTC
>DWLI01001356.1:0-15920 GCA_018249915.1 Cecropterus dorantes dorantes | reverse complement strand
AAATAAAAATGGCTCTCTTCCCATTTACTCTTCTTTAAAAGTTGATGTTGTAAATCTACAAAATTTCAGTTAAGAAGTTTCATTCCAACAATACCTTGCTCGAAAAGTATATCATTATCTCTTCCTATTGAAGTAATAAAAGATTAAAATCGTTAAAACTAAAATTTTTAATCCACGACAGCATAATTAAGTACAATTTGAAGTTATTAATATGTGATTAGACCTACCATTTATTAATAGAAAAAAAAACACTACCTAAATAATACCGAAAAATATAGGTACAGTTAGCATAATACTCTTTATTGGATAGGATTTCATTCGATTCGATTTGCGAAATGAAATCAGGCTACCATTTGTGCTCTAACTAAAATATAATAGAAGCGTCTGCAAATTAGGTTCTACTTCCAGCACGATTTACATTATTACACTCGACAAAATCTTTAGATTATGTTAATTGTACAGGATCTTGTCTTACAATAGTTACATTACAAATTATGCGAAGCGACACTCGTCGGGCACCTTTGTCTTTCTCTTTGATCAAACCTTTGACCTTTGAGAATATCGTTAAGAAGAACTGTAGTAGCTGCTTTGCATCAATAAGCTCACAATTCAAAATTCATCAATTTTAAGTTGAACATACATTTTAAATCAAAATGGGCGTATAATTGAAAACTTGGTGTCCATGATTTTAATGTAATTTTATTATTTTTACCTCATTCATTAAAAAAGATAAAATGCGTTTTTATTTTAAACCCGGTACTCCTTTAAAATTTGCGTTTTTGAGTTGTGTTATTATTTGGCAAGCAGCGGCTTGGCATGAGCGATATACATTATACCTCTCTTGTAACAAAGTAATTCAACTTATTTAATATCTCACAACATTATAATGGGCGCGATTATGCAGCGGTTTTGAATACTCAATATTAAAAGTATTACGTTCCATGTCAATTCATCAGCATTCTATACATTTTTTTTATTCTAAAATACAATTACAATAATACAATAAACATTTTGCTAAGCAAGACAATTAACTTAATATGTACAACTATTTATCACAACATTTGACTAAAATAGTGCGGAATTAATGAATGTGTTGCACACACTCAAGTCACATGATGTCTTCTGATTAGCAATTATAACGATCTTTAACAATTTGGGCTAAAAATCAAAATAAATTATTTACACCGTCAACAACAACCTAAAAGCGAATACAGCAATACAGTATATACTAGAATGGACAATAGAAATTTGTACAAGAAAGTTATTTAGGAAATCTTCTTATTATATGTCTTCGATGAAAAAAAAGATAATTAAACTTAGTATGTACTAATACCAAAACTCAATATAGTAATATTTGCTATAATCAGAATTATTTGCTTAAGTGGTATTGATTATTTATATTAATATAATATGAAATATGAAAAAAGTTGGCAACACCTTATATTTTCAAATAAAAAGTGTTTTACCGTAATTATAGTGAAAATTCAAAATTAACTAATCTCTTATTGCACTAATATACAAATCACATAATACATTTGCCTACTAGAATTGGTTCAATAAATTATATCTAAACGCCTCTTTGTAGACTGCTTCGAGAGTTCGACAGCGAGCTTTGCTGCAAGCTTTCGTCTTCATCTGTGTCGTGGTCGTTCGATATCCTGATCGCCTGGTACCATTGGTTCGTTAAATCCGTCATTTGGCTCTTACAGTCCTTCAATTCCTGTAATTGTCATATTTAATACATTAGAAATCTATACGAATTTAATTTTTTTTAAGTTAAAAGACGCAAATGAGCATGCAACCATGCTGCTTATGGACATGTAATTAACCCTAAATAAGTAACGTCTTACAATTTAGATGTTTTGCTACTTCTGAGGATTAATTTTGAACGCCTTGGATAAATCTGTCTCTATAGGGATAGCATTGCATTATTAGACAGAAATAGGTGTGATGGTGGTGATTCTGGAGTGGAACCACAAAGGGTTACCTGTTCTGTAAAATATTAGAAATTACCAAAATCCCGTAGAACATCTAGTGGTTCTACACCACAAACATCTTATTCTCCGTTTTAAAAGCAGCATCAAGTGCGACTGTATTTTGGTTGAGAGGATGTGGTAAGAGGAATGTAGTGAGAGGTAGAGGTATTTCCAACTTTATCCTTAGGAATAGCAGCGCGTCTGTAGCCTCTTATAGGACTCTCTGGGGTTAATTATAAATTGTCCACGGACGGCAGTGGCCACTAAGTCATCTTCAGTAATAAAAGGCCCCACAAAGTAATGTGTATGATCATTTTCAACAACTTGCATAATATAACATTTAATCTTTTTATTAATGGCCTAACCGTTACGGAAAATAACATCAACAGATGATTTTAATAATTACATTTTAAATATCTTCTAACTTTCCTGTTAATAAGATAAGTTTCGATAAACTTCCATTAGTCTGTTAATTATTTTGCAATCAACTACATACATCGATAGATCAACAGTAGCGTAGAATGACGTAGGTCACACCACAAGGCTATGACTCTAACGTTTACTTCTGTATTCTAATAAAGAGCATTATATCTATGCAAAGTTAATATATAAAATAAACTAATTATAATAAAAGTAATACCTGATGTGTGAACCGTCTAGTGAAGAACGGCGTCAAATATTTCAAGTCAAGCCTTACGAAGCCTCGTAATCTCGTCGCATGAGAGTAATTTACCTGAAAATAATTTACACGATAATAAAATATAAGTAATTGTCTGTAAATTTAACAACTGAGTGTCATTATATTTGCGGTCTATCCTATAAGCACTGGAGCCTTTGATGTCCTCTGCTAGAGAGAACTTCCCTAATGAGATTTTTTGCTAATAGTCACTAAACCTGGCGTGAGTGTTACTAAGGAAGACCCTTCTGCCTATCTCCGGGATTATATCCTGAATTTTCTCCTATAAGGGACCAGGGAAAGGTAGTCCTTAATAGTCCCAAGTCATTTAATAAAGACACCATAAGGGTTTTTTTTCTATAAAAGGGAGATATTATGTAAATAAATAGTATAAAATATATTTAAATGTTCTAAGAAAATGTTAATAAAATCTATTTTTTCCGTAATTTACGTGAAATATGCCTGATGTAAATACTAAATTATGTAGATACTTAACTAACTCAACTGATACCTAATTATAAATATAAATTTTATGACCAGCCAATTATTATAATATTATATTGTCATTAATATAATAAATATACGACAATAATGTTTTAAACGCGTCATAAAAACTAAATAAAGTTCAATGACTACTTCCAATGACCAAACCTAGAATAGACGAATTAATGTGTTCAAAAAAAAATTTCAACAAATATATACCTCTAGTTCTTCTTCTGTGATCTCTGATAAATGTTCAGAATCGATAGCTTGTCCCCATTCCTTTGTTTTTGACAAGCTCACTTCTTTTTGTTTCCTCTGAGATCGGGAACGTTTCGCTTTCTTGTTTGCCTGCAAAATAATATTAACAATAGAGTCTCTAAAATTTAATTACAAACCCTTGAAATTAGTTTAGGACAACCCAAGTAAACAGAAATTTCTAGAAATTTTAATAAATCAAAAAATGCACCAAACCTATAGACAGAATCTCCAAATTATGGTGGTTAATTTATTTTTTATCATTATTTTGATACATAACGTATCGAATCACAATTGAATATATAAATATTAACAAATCGAGCAAACGAGCAATCAACCCTAAAACGATCATCGCCAAGGGAGGGCTTCTCTCCCACAATGGATTTCTACCGCGGCTACAGATGAGTCCTACCTAGAGGCGGCCACAGATGCGTTACTTCCCTAAGGACTAAGATGGAACCCCTCGTATAAGCGTATTTCCCTTACAAGCTCCTTGGAACCAAAATGCAGTGCTTAACGCTGTTGTGAGCTCTAATACATCTAAACTAGTAATTAAATATTCATCCTCATCTATATCAATAGTTATATTATAAAACAGTAGAGTTTGTTTAGTTGAACGGGCTAAACTCTGGAACTACTGGTGCGAATTAAAAAAAATCTATTTGTATTGAATTGTCCATTTATTGAGGAGGGCTATAGGCTATATGACATCTCGCTATGTTTGTTTCTTTTTTTTTTCTTAGTAACGGGGGAAACCGCGTAGCATACCTAGTTAACCATACAACAGTTCGCGATGTAAAAAAATACTGCGTTACCTCCTAACAATAAATTATTAAACTAAAATCCTCTGAAGTGGAACGAACAACTTAGTATTATACAAAATAGATACCTACGTTGTAGTATCTTTATTGTAATGACCATATTATGAAGGTCACAAAAATTCCATTTTAAATAGCTATCTACATTAGTCTTTCAATGATAAAGGAAAGTGTTCTTGGGTGTACTTATGCAATTAAAATAACTTACAGACCGGTTTCCGATTTCGTAGTAATAATAATTACGCAAACTGCAAGTTCCATAAGACAATGTTTCTTTAAACGGCTATTACGAAGTAGGCCAATGTTGAAAAAGAAAGATATTGAAAAAAAGTTATGTCGTTATTTTTTATGTTATACTTAAATTACTCATATATTTAAGGATTTAGCATAGGACATTAGGTATGGAGGACATCATACGTATAAGGAAATTAAAAAAATATTATGAAAAGAGAAAAAAATACGACTGCTGAAAACATAGTTTTAGATGTATTTGCTATTATTTTGTTTGTCCATGCCTGTCCTTATAGGTGTGTCAATTTTAATACGTATAAGTACTTCATTATTGTAATACCCTTACTTCGCAGTTAATAAATTAATTTTAATCAATTCGATATTTATTTACGTAATAACGACTTATATATACATAAATACGCTTGAATAACATTACCCTTTATCTGACGCGGTTGTGTCAAAAATAGAATCGGGCTTAGAGATGCATACATATTATAAAAAAAGATAAAATATATTACCCTTAAAAATTTAAGCAAAGGCATTGTAGAGCCTCCAAAGAACAGTGTAGTAAACAGCACAATAATCAATGTAGTTGTTATAATAACATGGCGAGTCTCATCAGAGAAGTCAAGATGCAATGAGAGAGCGTAAGATATAGCGCCGCGTAAACCTGAGAAGAAAAAAATCATTATAAAAAATTTTCAAACAGAATTGTAATCATCTGTCTTTTAAATTGCAAGTAATAACAAAAGACATAATTATAATGAATATTTTTTTATGTAAAATTTCTTATTAAATATAATAAAAAATAATGAGCTGCGCTTAAAACTACTTTTTTAAACTAAAAGCAGTACATTTATTTACAACATCGTAGTAGCCAACGCACATGCAGACAGCATGTGCGTTTGCTGAGTAAATAATCACTGCCACCCCTAGACATCAATTGAAAATTGAAATTGAAAACTGAGTTATTTGATCTTCTTTTCCAAAGTTGGTAGCATCATACACATACAAACATTATGTTTATGATGTTACCAAATTTTAAGAACACAAACATCATTTGTATGGATTTCTGACATCCATCCATTAATAATACAAAATATAGCAAATACGTGTATTGAACTTACCACTAAACCACATGATGAACATCATTTTCTTTGTGATTTTATGCTCACGGAATTTGTTGCAAAGAAGTGCAAGTGGAAAGATATTAGCTGCTCTGCCAAGTAAGCTCAGTATTATACTCCATACAACTAAAGCGGGCTCCACACGATGTCTGAAACTGCATTTAGACCATGTTCTCATTGTGCACTCCAATACTTAAATGTTTTATTTTTTATTACTTGCGATTTTAGATTTTAGTGTGTTTATGATGGTTAAATCTTGCAATAGTTAAAAACCAGTTCCAAAACCCCAATCTAAGGAGCTGGATTCTGTTTACATCTTCCTCTTGGATATATAGTAGTAATATAATATACAGCTTAGTTACATTATTTCTAATCCAATATCCAGGTTGCCTTAAGATGGCAGGTCAATCATTATTCAAGCACTCACATAACATGGGTATAACATGAAGTTTCTAAGAAGCTTGTTCATCAAACCTATATATATTTTGATAAGGCCAAATAAGTTTTATAGCAATGCTGGCCTTGACTAGAGTAGACAAATTGTTTTACAGCACCTTTTTGAAGACACTTTCACTACAAGTGAATTTCATTACAGTTTTGAAGTAAATAAAGAAATATTAAAATAAGTAGAACACTGAAAAGGTGTGCTCAATACTTTATATTTAGAATTTTTTTTTTGTACTCTTTCCTATTGAAACTAAAATTACAGCTCCTATCACAATCCCTTAAGATTGGAGCTGCCAAGACTGTAGTGTAAAATGTGTTGTCTAAAAAAGTAATATCAATCACAAATACCTGAATATAGCTAGGCCCAGATATGCAAATACACATGTTTCAGCAATAAAAGCCAGTGTCCTCATAGTCTGTTGCATCGTAACTTGTGTCACAGTAGACAGGTTAAAATGTGTGTAATGAGACATTACAATACCACAAAATAATATAGCCATAATCCCTGGAAAAAAACATGTATAAATATTATGTAGTATTTTATATTCAGCAAAGTAAAATGATAGGGATGAGAGGTTACTCAAAATTTTGAAAAATTAGTCAAATCTGATACTTGCAAAATTGTTGCTCATTTTATCTTAAAAATTAATAGTGACCCTTTTTTGCAAAAAAGGACAAATATGAATGTAACATTTCTTTCATTACGTCATATTTTAAGTAACTCCTTAAAATACAAATACTAGTTTACTACTTCTACAAAATGAAAATTTCTCATTAGGTCCCTAATTTTATCAAATACAATTCTTAATTGAATAAATTTTCAAACGCTAATATGATCTTGCTGCAAGTTATTAGTATAATAAGGAAGTAATGGATAATCTAAATTATTGTTGATATTTGATTGATTACACATATCTGATATTGACAAAACATGTTTTTGTTTTTAACTAACACACAGTTTAATATGATAAAGTGATAAAAAAATATTCTATTAATTATTATTTAACTAATATAACAACATGAAAGTTACCTGATAAATGTATGCCTTCAGCGAGGACATAGGGAGCATATGTGAAAACCAGCATCATTCCAAATTCGAGAGACGGGTTTTTACGCAGATCCACATGCTTAAGCAAAAGAGCACTTATTAGTGCAAACAGAACTCCAATTCCAGCGGACGCAAAGAACATCAACCAGAATCTGTTTATTGCAGACAGGATTGCTTCAGTCGTAGACATGACTGGATCGTTGGAGTCCAACACGGCAGTAGTTAGAACAATAGCCACTGCATCATTCAGTATGCTCTCACCAAATACCAACATGTTCAACACAGGATCTACGTCTAAGGCATGGAAGATAGCCACAGTAGCAACTGGATCCACAGCTGATATCAGGGAACCGAATGCAAATGATTCAACAAAACTCAGCTTATAAACTACCTGAGCTAAACCTAGCAAGTATATACCTGCGCCGATTACAAACGCAGAGATAGCTGTGCCAACAATAGCAAATAGCAAAATGGATCCTATATTTTGAAAGAAATTTCCTTTATGTAGATTGTAGCCAGATTCAAATATAATAGGAGGTAAGAGAACCAAGAAGAAAGCAGTAGGTGAAAAGGCTTCCTCCTTCCTCCAATTAGCAATATTTCTGATTGACATCAAATTTATTATCATGCCTATCAAAGCACCGAGGAATACAATCACTACACTTTCTGGAAGGTACGAAAATCCTGTTTGCAACATGAGATGTATTAGTAAAATCCCAAGTGCTAGGATACACAGCACAAAGAATATAGCCATGGAACTGTTGTGTTCATCTTCCGCAGAACTTTTTCCCGGTAACGGCGCTGCGTCCGATGGACTAACATCAGAAATATTCGGGGCTGCCGATGATGACACATTCACTTGAGCCACTAACGTGGACGAATTTGAAGGAACTATTTCATATACATTGGGATTCTCTGTAGAACTTGTAGAGGACGAAAGGTGCGCATTGTCTGCAGGAGGACTGCTTTCGCTTGAACCACTAACATTTTGCGCGGTATCCCTTCTTGCTCTTGAAATTTGTGCATCATATACACCTTTACTATCCCCGTTTAATATGGTTTCTTCATGCACTATATCCGAATAATGGTTTGCAAAAGAAGCACCGAAACATATTAAACTAATCCAAATACAATATGTTATCGTATATCGCTGCATTTTCGATCTTCCATTAAATTCACTTCGCACTTATTTTACAACAGCTTGAAGGATATTCTTTTCGAGAAAATTCTTTGACACACGCACCACTCACTAAGATGAAAGAACTACAGTACAAGACACGAGTACCAAAATTTAATGAATTGTTTTGTGGAATAATCCGAATAATATTATGTTCGATCAATCAGTGATCAGTCAGCAGTCTACAATTTGAGCCCTTGACTCCAGGGTTACCAACTCCTAAACATATTTACCCCTCCAATAAAACGAAAATCCCTTAAAACCTCAACATAACACAAAATAAGAAAATCACTCGATAATACAAAAAATACGTATGCGTGTGTTTATTAAATCACGCATGAAGCTCAATTACATAAAAATAATTTGAAGGTGGCAGAACTCTTAGTGGTTCGACTCCGGAAGCGCCAACGACACACCTTCTTACTTTCATTTCTGCCTTATAACAGCAGTATTATGCGGTGCTGTGTTCTGGTCTGAAGGGTGTGGTAAAGAAGATATACTTTTCTGAGGCATTCCATCTTAGCCCTCAGGGGTAGTAATGCATCTGTGGGAACTTTAGGTGAGACTTTGATTTTACCTAGGTTTGATTACAGATGTCTATGGACGGCACAAACATAGCATAGATGTCCTTACTTTTTCTTTGTTGATCATGTTTTTTTGCAAAACTAGGTATATTTACTAGCCAACTTTGTATTACGTATTTTTAATGTCAGCGGGCGTGCACGTTGTCCAAATTTACTTTCACAATGTTACCGAAACATGCCAAAAGTATTGAAAAATTATTAGAAAATCAAATCCAAATCTGCACTCCCCATACGTAATAAGTGATGATATTTTTTAAAAGAAAATAAACCTCAAAATCTGATAATTTTTCAACAGTGTTAAATTTAATAACAAAAAACACAAACTTAAGAGTATAATATTAAAACATATTTAATGCAAGTTATTTGTATTCATTTTAGGTATTTGACGTGGAAATATTGTGTAAATTTAAAAATAAACGTAGTTTTGTTCCTAAACGTACCCCTTAGAGATTCACCCCCGATAGATTAATACGATTGTTCTTCACTTCTCCCTAAATTTAGGGAGAAACGCCCGGAGTAAGTATTACCATTTAACTCTAGTGTCAGTCTGACAAGTGCTGGAAAATCGTACCGCATTGACAGATTGACTTGTCACTTGTCTATGCTTAAAATATAATAATAATAGAGGAAAAGGACCAAATATAAAATACTTAAACAAATTCTAATAAAATCAGTAGAAAAGTTTTATTTTAATCAGTCTGATGTATTACAAGGAATTGTAGCCATAATCACTCATAGAAATAATAGTAAAATCAACAAATAATCAACGCTTTCCTTAATATTATCAATTAAAATAAATCAACCAAAAATATAGATATCAAAAAAAAGAGACCCTCTTATGGAATAGGGTATTATAGGGTATTATATCATAATAGGGTTACATTTTTGTTAAATGAAGGTAAACCAAGAACAGTAACAAAACTTTCACGTGCCAAGTCGATAAAATTTAAAATGCGTGTGTGGCTGTAATGGCCATCTAAAATCAATAAAATTGGTTCTTCTTTTGAGGGTTTTGCGTGCTGGATAAAATGTTTGAACCAGTCAAGAAAGATGTCAGCCTGGATCCAACCTGATGGATGGCAACGTACAATAGCACCAATAGATGTTCCTTTCATGAGCAAAGCGTTAATTTTTTTGCGTGGAAAAATTATCAGGGGGGTACAAAGTCACCAGCTGCACTCATTTCTGGGGTTTTAACGGCTTCAATAGCATTTTTCATATTAATTTTGTCCCATTCTTTTCGTTTTTCTACTGGTGGGGCCATGTTGTTCGCAAATATATTTATAAAAGAGAGAAATAGTTATCAGTCACCTTATAAGAACTCAAGGTTTCGTTAAGGTCCTAACATGGAATACTATTCCATATTAGGACGTAAACGATATTCCATATTACGAACAATATGATGGCAGGAGGAAAATAAAAATAACTTTTTTTTATAATATTTTTTTTGGTAAAATTAGGTACAATACCATTTAAAAACTACACACCTTGGATACTTATCAACTCATTTTGAAATATTTATTTAAGAGTAATAAGAGAACAAATATATAAACTTATGTAAATATCCGATTGATGTAACGTTTACAGTGTCGACTACTCTAACTTATGTCCGGTGTCGCCGAATGCTGCTCTACAACTGGTCGTCGATTGGGGGTAGCAGGAGGGATAACATAACATATGTTTGAAATATTCGAAGCGCTTAGTTTAAGAAATATGACGGTATTCCATATTTAAGACATATTTCATAATTGGTACATTTCCTATAATAGTTAATAAATGAATGTTCTTTGAACCTAAAGCCGTGGAAACATTTACATAATTAATGTTCTCTGGGAGCGGGGTGACCGCACTACATGATTTAATTGGCCAATTGAAGTACCAACAAAATGTACATACTAATTGATTACAACTTACGTCAACGCCATGCAAATTGATTATCGAGTTAGTCGAATATTTCATGAATTTTAGAGTTGAAGTGCCGTAGGAATACAAATACTATATGACCCTGAAATATTTTTATTTAAAACGCATCGTACAATATAATTATGATCTGAATTGTTTTTTGTTTTACACAGCGATTTCATAATTTTGAGAAAAGTGTAGCCGCTCTATGATTGAACATCAATAGTTGTCCATAGTAGGCTGATAGCAATAGTATCGGTTATTTAGTCTAAGAATAAGGATGCCAAGATGAATTAACACAGTATCGTCAGTAATTCTAATATATTAGTTGCTAACAATATATACTAATATTATGAAGCAGTAGATTTTTTTTGGTTGAACGGGATAATCTCAGGAAATACTGGTTCGAATTTAAAATATCTTTTTGTGTTGAGTAGTAAATTTATCGAGGAGGGCTATAGGCTAATTAACATCACGCTATGTTTGCTTTTTTTTCTTAATTTGCAGCGGGCGAAACTGTGAGGTACAGCTAGTATAATATATTAGTTAAAGATGGTTTCACAGCCTCTAAATTGATATTTAAAATCCTTAAATTGGTGTACAGCTAAAATCAAATCGGAGGACAGTTACATTTTTATTTGCTAAAACAAATGACAAAACGAATTTGGTGCAATAAAATAGAACTGTGTGATTAAATAACTTTATTCCATAGCTAATCTTACATAATGCATTGCTTGATAAAATTAATTTGCTTTAGGGACCATCACATATTTTACTATATTTTCTGTAATCGAATACATTCCTTTCAAATGAGTGCATAGAGTTGAATAATTCATATACAGTGTATTTAATTTACAAACAAAAATGTAATCTATAAGTAGGTACTTGTTGGAGTTGCGTCATATCCTAATCAATTTATTTTACTGCTGGCAATGTTCGTTCTATAAATGCTCTCATATCTTTAAGTTCAGCTTCGGAAGAGCTGTGAGATAATCCTTGATATGTTGAAAATTCAATATTTTTCATAAAAGTCTTAAGGAACGAGGCAGTCATCTGGCCCCATTTAAATGGCACTACTGGATCACAGTCACCGTGGGCTTGGAATATCTAAAACAAAAACGATTGAATTATTTACTAACAACACAAACAGACCATCGCTCATGTATCCAACTTTATATTTATCATCGGCTGCATTGTAACATCTGTAATCAGAACATTCATTATTAATACTTATTATTATAAACTGTTTAGTACTGATGCCTGACCCTTTCGGTGAAGAGTTAAGAAAAATTTTCATAAATTTGAGTGAAACTTTTGGGCAAAGAACAATCGTTGATTTTTTATATTGTGAAAGTGAAAGCCAATGAGTCCACCTAATTGTAAGTGAAGATTGCTGTCCAGACATCTATGATCAAGATAGAATTAAAGTACAACGTAGTAGCAACGCATGTGTCAAATGTCTGGTACATTTGACACATGCGTTGCTACTCTTGGGGACTGAGTTAGAGTGCTTTGTACAAATATCTCACCCTTGTCAAATACCATACTTTCAAAATAAGAACACAGCAGCGCTGAGCATTGTTTTTATTAGGCTAAAAAAAGGTAAGAGTCCTACCGCCCTTAAAATAGATATCCATAATGTACGTTCCTTTTTATTTAGTTTTTACAAAAACTCAGCTCAAGAATCACAGTACAAAATATAGTGTATTAAAAAAAAACGAATCATTTTACGAGAACAAAGACAGGAATCAAATTGGCTTTGCACTACTTGACTGAGTACCTTGTGTATATAGACAGGTATAGGTACCGCCGATAAAATGAATATTAATCGTGTACATAGGTAAACTTATATAATCGCTTTGGGGCCTCCTTGTACATACCTTTAAATCTCCTCTATCGTGGCAATGGCTTTTGGGATCGTTCGGACCATTCGATCGAGTCAACAATACACCTAAATATTTTAAAATATAGGGTTTTGAGTGTTGCTTAGGTCAACCTATCAAACGGACGACGTTGGTCCGTATTTAAATCTATGAACATGTAGTTTGTCAGTGAGATCTAGTCTAATCGTATTTTAGGCAATAAAAGCCACAATGATTAGAAGTTTCCCAAGTTGGATAGAGCCCGTAGATCATACTCGAAAAAATTTGCACCTTGAGTAGATTGCGAGGTTTATCTAATTTCTGGTGCATCGAATACCGTATTTCTCTATGACTGCTATAGTTGTTAATAACTTAATGGAAGCAACGAGGTATACTCGTACTGTATTTTTGACATAAAAATTGAATCTTATTTATATTACGTGCCCCTTTCACACGAAAACTACTAGATTTGGCTGTAATTTGGCATTTAGTTTATGGCCTGAATTAACATAATAGGATATTTTTTACTGTGGAACATGACCCAAGCGGGCAAAGCCGCAGGAAAAGCTAGTTTTTAATAAATCTAACGTTCGATTGCGACAAGGAATATAAAACTGGTATCTATTCTCTATAAGCCGACATGAGTATGTTTTTTTGTTACACAATTAATTTAATTTAAAATGCAAATTTTCATTTCGTATATGTATTGATTAAATTTAAAAATGAATAGAATTTCACATATGACCTCATTAATATTAATAATTAATTCGTACACTAGGGGATAAAAGAATTTAACGTTAATTCAATAATAATTAAACATTCAAATATAATAAAGACCATAAATAATTTATAGTTTCAACAAATTTACCTATTGGCGAAGAATGACTATGATTTTTTTTTTGCTTACGTGTATGGTATCGTATATTACAGTCAGTATTGGTTTTCGCTAGGAACTTTTATAAATCCCAGGAACATGAAGAACTTGGATTTTTAAACGGCTTGATACGTCTTTATCGTGAAAGATTTACATTTACCTTTACCCTTACATTTACATTAACCATTATGCAACACCTCGGTGATCTCGGGACATCAAAAAAAGAAATGATGATCTCCACAGCAAAAGTGCATCATTTTCTCTATTGCCTTAATGTTTACTACTTATACTGCTTTTATTCTGCAATTGATATATTAGACAATTCATACATTATACGAATTGCATAACACACTGGTACTATACGTAGATGAATTGCATCGTCAGTCTGATCATTTAATTTCATTTCATTTCATTTCTTGTGTTTAGTGGCGTAATTGAAGATGTAATTCGACAAAAGTCAACGAATTCTCTTCGCCACCACGAGTGTCTGCATTTTCGTTGAAAACGAAAATTCTGATTATATATATTTTTTATAGTATGGATGTAGCAAACGAGCATGCAGCCCACCTGATTGTTAGTGGCTACTGCCGCCCAGGGACATCTGTATTCAACCATAGGTAAAATCAACGTTACACCTAAGGTTGACCACAGATACCTACCCCTAGGAATAAGATGGAATGCCTCAGAAAAGTATGTCTCCCTTACCACACCCTTCAGACCAGAACACAGCACCGCATAACACTGCTGTTATAAGGCAGAAATAGGTGTGGCGGTGGAGTCGAACCACAAAGAGTTCTACCACCTGTCTTTATATTGAACTTCTCACGATCATCTCTCGGGACTAATTGTTTTGAAAACTAGAAATTGTACTACTACGTAAAGTACGGCGAGGGAAAGAAAAAAGTTTCAAATTCACAAAATAGGTAAGGGACAAATTTCGATACCTAAATTAACACGGACAATGGAAAGGAAAGCATAATTTTATTACGTATGCACGTCTACATTAATTAATAATTCATAGATTCCACAGACGACACTGTAGGTTAAAGGGTATTATATCTATTTACATTAATATACGAGTACATGGCGTAATGGACAGGAATAGTAAATTAGAAATTCAATGACTTAGTCTGGCTTCAGTACAAAGTGTGTAAAAAATAGAATAAATTATTTGAATTCATTAAACATTGTACAGAGTAGTGATAGCCTCTCAATCGAGGATCCGAGGTTCGAATCCCAGGCCACCACTGATTTTTCTAAAATGATGAGTGTATTAGAATTTAATTATCTCTGCTTTACGGTGAAGGAAAACATCGTGAGGAAACCTATACATCTGAGTGTTCTTTTAAAAGTTTTTAAAGGTGTGTGGAGTCTACCAATTCGCACTTGGCCAGCGCGGTAGACTATGGCCTCAAACTCTCTCAATATGAGGGAAGACTTGTGCCAGCAGATGAGTTGACGAAAGGTACAAGAATTAAAGGTAAACGGTAAAGGTAACAGGGTAAAAGGGTTAGGGTAACGAATAAAGATTAAACTCACGCTGTCTGCTTGTGTTCTGTACATCCGTCGGATCTGCTTGTAAGGTCATCTTTGGACCTATAATAGGAGGCTGAGAGAAAAATTGGCAGTATAGGTTTAATAAATTAGGCAAATATATCTTCTTAAAAAATTAATACATGTATGTAGAAAGAGTTCAATATATCAGCAACGTCTGTTTTACGTTTTTTGCTTTAACATGAAATAAGTAGTACATACGAGCGTCAAACTTAGTGTACTTAATTAAATCACATACTCAGTAGTAAAGCGAAAAATATATGATTATAAAAAGTAAATAAAAAGTACCAAAACACCTAACTGTTACAATTAATTGAAGATTGTCAAAGTTGACATAAATAAATATACCTACCAAAGACTCGTATATGTAAAACTTCGTCAAGCCATTTATCGGTTATATACAAATATTCTGCCATGTAAGAGTCTGACTCGCGCTAAAGCCTACGAAATAAATAACAAAACAATTTTTCTTTTTGAAAATTGAAAGTCGAATAAATATATTTTGTGTTGGTGCGGAACCCATATTATACAAGTCAGACGCACATTTGACCAATGTTTTATGTACCTAATAAAAGTAAACGAGCATGCAATGCCAGGTGGACATAAGTGTAAACTATCGCCCACAGACATCTGTAATCAGCTCCGAAAATATGAAAATATAATAATCTAAATCAATCATTGCTTCATCTAGAAATCATACGGTAACATCATATGGTAACACTGGCGACCCGCGTGGCGGAGCTGTCACCATACCGCTTTGACGCGCAGTGGGTTCCGGGTTCGATTCCCGGCCAGATAAACATCTGAATGATGAGTTTAGATTTCTGTTCTGGTTCTGGGTGTTTGTGTATGTCTTTGTGTGTCCATGGCACCCGCGACACAGGAGAAAATCCTAGTGCGGGGCTA
>DWLI01001355.1:0-15924 GCA_018249915.1 Cecropterus dorantes dorantes | reverse complement strand
TTCTAAAAAAAAAAAGATAAAAACGAGAATTTTTTTTATTTTAAAAAAAAAACATTAAAATTAGATATATTTTTATTTTAAGATTAATACAATAGTTACTATAGGTAATGTAAAAATGTTTGTTTTTTTTTTATATAAAAAGATTTCCTAGGGAGAATCCTTTCGGAATAAATATAGCATTTTTTTTATCTAATACCACTGCCAATATGGTCAATCTATAATATACTCTTCGTGTTCATCTTTATGGTCATCCTTATACTGTTAATGTTTATTATTCATAAATTGTGATTAAAATATTCCCTGAACATTTTCGTCAGCTTTTTTATATGAAATGAGTTGGCGAGAAATGCATAGTCTATCCATTACTTCGTACACTAAAAAAATATTGGTGTAACATTTTGTTCATGGTCTAACTAATTACAAAGCTAGATTCCAATCTGAATAACGTTATATGTGAGATATAATTAAGCGAAATTTAATTATTTTCAGTATGAAAATTCCTCGATCCCTCCTATCATATCAATAACGGGCAAACTATATTTAATACTTCAAGATCCTTAATTTAGTCATGTTGCAGCAATTCATATTATAAACATACATCAGTAGTGTACACAAGAAATGACAAAACTATTGAAATAGATCAATATTAGAATGCTTGTAAAATATTAGCCAAAGCGCCCCAATATTGGCATAGAAGTGAGATCATTTTCTTTCGGTAGCCAGGTGGGACTGGACTATCACTAATAAAACAATAGAACAAGAGTCTATGCGATCATTGTTCTATGCAAATATCACAGACTGCCGGTTTTCTTTAGTACGTGCATATAAGTAAATCGAAATAATTCGGATAATATCAATGATTTATCTATATCTATATTAATATTATAAAGCAGTAGTTTCTTTGGTTGAACGCGCTAATCTCAGGAACGACTGGTTCTACTCGAATTGAAAAATTATTTTTTTGTTGAATGGTACATTTATTGAGGAAGACTGTAGGCTACATAACATCAAGCTATGTTTGTTTGTATGTTTTTTTCTTACGTAGTAGCGAGTTACACCGCGGGCACAGTGGGTTAGTTATAAATTAACATGTGGATACAGCGATTTGTAAAAGATTTATAGAACATAGATAATTACATAAAAAAGTGACTTGTTTCTGAGTAAGTTATATAATAATCTGAACTATTACTACACGTCTTCGCGCTTAGACGTATCAACCGATTACCATGAATTTCGCACACACATTGTTATGGGCGCAAAAGAGGACATAGGATACCACTCAACCCGAATAAAATTACTGTTCCAGAAGGATAGAGAGCATTTATACCACCTATAACGTACTCAATTTTATACCTACAGCCTCCCGACATGAAAAAATGCAACGTTATGATTTTGCATGATATATAAAATGCACTGTAAATTCTATAGTTTCATAATTGTAGTAAAACAACATGACTAAAAAACATAGGTAGAGATTTTTCTAAAAATATATGGGCATTATAATTTATGTACATTTACATTAAAATGACTCATAAATATTTATCGAAGACGGCCAAAGATCATTTTATTGATGTGGTAAATATTATGACAAACGCCGTGGAAATGGTTACAGTTATGTAAATATGTGACATGTGACAGGCAGACAGCGGAGGGAAAAATGTTCCTATTTTTACCCTATGGGTACAGAATCCTATTCGACCCCGCCTCTGCTTTTAACTCGGTTGAGTCGAAGAGACGAATCGTGACGTCACGCCAGTGTCCAGATGAGAGGGTTGATTTTTAAATATTCTAGCGTATTTTTTTTTACTTTAACCAATAACATTAGAAACGTTTTTAGTCGCGATTATCTTAATAAAATACACAACTAATCTATTTACAATCGATTCCATAAGACATATATGACATGAATAAAAAAAAGGTACAATACAATCTATTATTTATATCTATTCCTTGTAACAAGAAACAGCTTTCATGTAAAAAAAAAACTTAATTCATATAATGTACAAATTTACAAAACGCTCCATAAAAATATTACGTAGAAATATAATTAAAAGTTTTGTATACGAGCAGATTTATATTGTAGAAATTTACAATGTCACATTAAAATGTTTGTTAAATTTGCATTTGCACTTTCAAATAAAACATTCCAATTAGTACTAGTATGTGAGTATGATTAGTTTGCGGTCGCAAAGTTGTTCAAGGATAAGTTCAAATAGACACGTGTCATTTCTTTAAACTACGTTAAAATATCATCAACAGTTGCTTACCTACTGTTTAAATCGAAAGTCATTAAGGCATTAAGGCAATTAATTTTAAGATGTAGTAGAAGATTATTTAGCGTCGCGTTCCAAACTATGCCGATATACCAAACCAGCACTTAGATATCTTAGATAGGATGAGTATTTATTGGTCGCGTTGGTGGTTGACGGCGGCGGGCGGTCGGGTGCGGCCGGACGAAGCTTTTATCAAAATTAGCAGCAGGCGCGCCCGCGCCGCGGCGCACCCCTCTCGTAAAACACCACGGCCATCACCGCATCGACGACTTGGGAGCCGCACCTAGCTGTCACACCCTCGCAATTCACCCTCTAGATATTACACTTAGTGACGTGGTTTTTGTATTCGATCATACTCACTTACGTGATCACGCAAAAATACTCGTATACGTTTTATTAATATATTGCAGCAAGACCTAGATTTTTATTTTTTTCTAGATAGTTTTTTGCCGTATTGAACACAATGAAGGAATTTTGAACCACACGACAAATAAGAAAGCCGAAGAAGAATTTCTCATTAAATTAGTGTAATATAACAAACAGCACTTACTGCATAATGTACCTTTGCTGCATATTTTAAAAAACCAGTAAAGTAATATTTTTTTTATTTAAATTGCAAAGTTCAAATTATAGCTGAGAAACCCTATATTTCATAACTCTATCTACACTTATTTAAATCCGCAGACTATTAAAGGATGAAACGACACAGAGCCTAGCAAAGCTTTGCAAAAATACCACGGAATAATAAAGAGGCACATTTCATAGTTGAGGACATAACGCGGATTTGTGGGGATCAGATGGCGGACATTTGGCCTTCCTAAGCTGGTCACGTAACCAACAGTAAACAGCTTGAGAATTGTTGACTTACAGAATACCACAACTGGTCGCGTTTAAAAATTTGCATTTGGATAATAAACATATGTAAGTGATAAAAGAATGTTGTGAAAGCAACGTAGAAACAACGTTGTGTACTGTAATCCAAAATGAAAATCCTAATTTTAATATCAGTGATTTGAATGGTAATGGCACTAAATTGTGACCGTACACGTCTGTGGCACAATAAGTTGGTCAAGTGGGTGAAGTGAGGCCGGTGTCCACGCAGAGCAATTTATCGTCATCTGTATGCGTGTTAGCTCTATCAGTAACATTATTTGGTAACGCATTGTGTGCTAGGTTGTTTTCTTACATAAACTATATAGACCAACAAATATACAAACATAATCGCCATTTTTATACAAGAAAGCAAAGGAGTATAATGTATAATTAATTTATACTCATATTATAAAGCAGTAGAGTTTGTTTGGTTGAACGGGCTAATCTCAGGAAGTACTCGCTCGAATTTAAAAAATATTTTTTTGTATTGAGTAGTCCATTTATTGAGGAAGGCTATAGGCTATATAACATAACGCTGTTTATTTATTTTGTTTCTTATTTAGTAGCGGGTGAAACCGGGTAGCACACCTAGTTTTATGATATGATACATACTAGGTTTTCGAAATTACTTCAATCACAAGGGTTTGATACGAAATTATTGAGGCCAGTTGGAATTACTACAACCACAATGATTAAAATTAAATTTATGAGGCGAGTGATTTAAAGTAACCATATTCAGTATGGGCATAGTGTATAATAGTTAACTTACAAAGAGGTACTAAATAAAATAAGATTACAAACACGTAGTGGGATGTTGCGAAGTAGTTTCAAGTTACGATACGATTACGATGTTATTAATAACAAGAATATCCGCAAATTAACGTCAATAATCTGGTTAAAATTTAAGGAAATACGAATTAAGCGATGTAATGAAGATGCATAAAACTAAAGCACAACTGCAAACAAGTAACATTGCTAAAAGATTAAAATAAAAATCCCGACTGCTAAAAGAATTTTTTTCGTTTTTTTATTTGTTACCAATATTGTTATGATAAAAAAGGTGGTCGCTCCCTATTTTTTCCTTATTTACAGGCGCCATTTTTTTAATGTAGCGTATGTCATTTTTCAATCTGAAACGGTTCTAATGATATGTCATATGTGACAATCCAATAGGACGTTTAGGTTATAGTACGTTCCAAAGAAATTGACATATACACATACATACATAGAAAAACATCCTCCTCCTTCTGACGAAGTCGGGTACCTCTTGTTACAAAATGTTATACCCGCTATCAAGATACAGGCTCAAAATCTATGATTAAGATTCAATGTTCCAGTTGTTCTAATCCGAAGATTTATAATATCCTAGACGCATACAACGGCTACATAATTAACAATACAAGTAATTCATTAATATGTGCAACGCAATGGCCAGTGTCCAAAGTAGCTTGTCGTTTTATGACATTATATGACACAAATCGATTTGGCAGAAGGCTGCGACAAGACACTCGTTTCGTTGAATGTCAGTAGGCTGAGCGAAGATGCACCATGCGGAAACGGAAGACACCCTTATCTTGCCACACTACCGCTTCCATAAGGAGATCCTTTGCATCCAAATTTTAAAGATAGTATTTTTCTAAACAAGCATACATTCAATGCGCTAGACCTTAAGACTCTGTTGAGCTAAAATAACAATGCTCTACAACACAACACAAAGCAATTTAAAACGCTGCATAAAAGGCAGTCCATAGAAAACAAAGGAGGAAACGAAACATTAAGGATGCGAAGGTGGTGAAAATATGAATATATTACACAGCAATACGAGCCAGGTAATCACACGCACGCAAGAAAACGGGCCACGGCTTACCTACCGGTAGGTATAAGAATTTTATTCGTAAAACCAATAATTCACGTAGGTACAACTTTAATTTCGGCGAAATAAAACCTAAATGATAAAATATGATGTATATAAAATGTGCCTACAAAGTGTGCAGAATGGGTAGTAAAACATCAACAAAGGTCGTAAAGAATTGGGAGGAGAGCGTGGCGTGGTTACGATACATGAAGCGTGGTCTCGAGATGGAGCGTCGCTGGTGGGTAACGAGGCCGCGTAATGAAGTGCCACGTTCGCCCCTGGCTCGCACCTCTGCTCCAATTTTGCGCTAACAGGACCATAACGCAACCGCCTCTCGAGCTCTTATCCCCCACTAGTGCCATCTGAGTCTATGTAAACGTCACGGAAAATAAGCAATATATTTTGTATGCCAAAAATGAGAAAAAATAAAACTTTCACTTATCTCGACATTACAAGTTAATTTTAAGAAAATGAAGCAAAGGAGAAAGGAAGCCAATGTAATTATAACGCTTGAGGTGGTGGAGGGCTAGCGAAATGGCTTCCTTAAATCGCTTGTTTATCGTCAAACCTTTTTTAAATAAAGAGTTCATAAATAATTTATTTATGCCATTTCATTAAAAAAAACAGTTATGAAAAAAATAATTATAACATACACCAAGTTTGAACATCATAATTATTAAGTTCGACACATCTCTAACTACATATTCGTGTGCACCAATTAAAATTCTAATTACCTTGTTCAGTCGATACAAGACATATGCAAAATCATGTTTTCTTTTAAACCTCAGCACACTAATGGTGAATGCTGTTTTGGTCAACTTAAAAACTTTTACTTAACTGTCACGAGAAGTCCGTCGAACTCTAACGGTGCTTTGATCTCAATTCAATATATGTTGTAGTTAAGATGAAAAAATAACTAACTGAACTGTAGCAAAAAGTGTGTATAAGTTAATACACATATAGGAGTACATATATATAGGTAACTGTAAAATTACCGATTAAAATAATACCACTTAAACAACAAACTAAGGCAGTGCTATGCAAAGCGAAGATAGTAAGATGGGTGAGGTGAATGTACGCACGAAGTGTGCCACGGGCCGGAGAAATACTTCGGATTGGATACCGTTAGTGGAACGCGGTCAGGCCAGCAGCGGTACCGGTATCCGCGTCTACAACTTACCCACTTACTTAATCACTTATGATCGTTTACGAATTAAAATCATATAACTTGTTATACTGATTAATATTGAATATGATTCTTTTGTTCTTTTTTTAAAGGAAGTATCGAGTTAAGAAACGGTATGCAGGTAAAGAAACGCACTATTGAAGTACAACAGCGACACGGAGGCAGCTCTTCTCAGCGTGGTAATCGGAGCGTTTCTAATACCCACGCTTTGACTCGGTTTCACCGCACGCTTCTTGCCTCCGTTCTTATTTATTCGTTTTGCGAAATCGTTTGTAATATGATAACGTTAAGTCGGGTACCAAACGACTCTTGGGTTCTCACGAAACTTCACACGGACTTCTTGCAGTCAGTTAGCTATTGAATTCCTCCCATTACAGCCAACGGAGCGATAAAGGTGTTGGCTTACACGAATAAGGGAATATCGGAGGCGATCCGAATAGGAGACTAAAACACGGTTTCAGTTCGCGGAGCGCGCGGTAGAAAGCAAAGTTATGGTAATGAGAGTTTAAAAGCGGACAAATGAATATTTTTCACAATAATTATGTTGGGTGGAACAGGTAAGGCGTGAAGCGCATCGGAGCTCCGCGGCGGGCGCAGCAATTTGCATCACAAATGCGGGTGGCGGCCGCGATGCGCCCGCTCGCCCTACGGTGGTGCCCGCCGCGGCGCCCGCCCGGATCAGACAATGTCACAATCAACATCGCGTGGACGCTTTTTGGCCATCATGTGATTGCCGATTGTGGTTCACCATAATCGACACCAAGATTTATTAGAGTCACAATTCTAGTCTAACCGCTATTTCAGTGGAGACGTGGAATACAGTAAACTTTAAAATCACATGATACATACTTCAAAATGTATCTTCGAAAAACTATTTAGCGGGTAATTATTTAAACATAATAGAGAAATAATCAAATATGTAAATATATAATGTGATTGCTCAGCAGTAGAATAACAGCTTAAAACCTATAGTCTAAAATGGTTTATCGTTTCACGAATGGGAAAGGTAATGCGAGTAAAAGCGGCCAAGTTGAGAGGCGATGAATTAATAACGAACTTCTCCCGCGACGCGTGATGACGGCCAACAAGAGTAGCGCATTAGACGCCAACAATGAGAATTTACAAAAATCTCAATCTAATTATTGCAAGATATTTTTTCTTCGCACATTTTTGTTAAATTATGGGAATAAATGAGCAAACTTCGCACTCAAACGTCAAAACATTTATGAATAATTTTTTTTAGAATAACTTACAAGCAAGAGTGTGCAACGAAGTTGAAGATTTGTAACGGTATTCGCTTAACACATCTCAAGCCGGATATATTTTTTAATATAAATTTTTCATCATTTTATCACTTTAACAATTACTCGCTAAGTCACAAAAATGTGACTACACGTGATTTTTAAGGTGCCTACACATTGTTGACACTGTTATAGTGTATAAAATATATATAGCACAGTTCGTAAATCAGCACTAATGTTTAGCTCAAAAGCTACAAGCTCGTTGAAAAGGGGAATCGACCACAATTCTAACAAATGTAGACCATTTGTTAAATTGTAAGTCAGAGGTTCAACAGTGAAATATGACGACTATCTCGACCAAATGATGCAATCACTGGCAGGATTTAAGAGATTCTACCTTTCCTGCGTCACTTTACCCTTTTTCATACTTATAAAAAAGCTATTCCTCTTGTTAAAAATAACGAACGCAAGATCCTTTTTTTACATGGAGCAAAATAAGGAGCATCAATATTTTATTATTGAATTGCACGGAACAAATTAATTCGTTGAAAATGTACGCATACTCGACGTGTATTATACTGCAGTAATATAACAGCATGTTAAGGGAAGGCAGTGTAAGGTGAGTCCAATATTGAGATAAATCTTGTGCGGAATGACTCGCGTCGAAATTAACCGAGGTGCCTTACTTGGCGTCGGGTCGACGGAATGGGTGGTAAAGCGTCTTTTAATTAAATCAAGTGACGTGTCTCACGGGTAGCTTCAATCACGGAACCCCAATAAACCCGTGCGCGAAATAGAACTGCTCACCAATCTTAGGCTTGCTAACTACTATAACATAATACTTCACGCATTACATGGTAGATACAATCATAATCTCAAACCAAACAAAACAATGCAACCAACAGTTTTATCCATTTTACTTAACAATTTTGGGTAACATATATGTGCGCAACTTTTGAACGAAAACGTTTGCACGTTGATATTTCGCATAACTTTTCTGTAATAAGCTCCCGTGTATGCATGTTCACGTCTTGGCAACAAAGTCACATTTCCTCGCCCGTCTTATCAAATCAAAGATACTAATACAATTTTATCTTACTTTTTTAGCTCCGTATACAGAACTGTAAAAGGGGTGATATCGATGCAGGAGAAAATGAAGAGGTAAATCAGTCGGAGAGGATATTGGAAATATTAAAGTGGTGACCGCAGAAAAGTAACAATAAAAAAGGTAGTAAGCGGTGCGGTTCCGGAACAACTTGTGCAATAGGCGCGCTGTGCGCAGCGATCGCACTCATTATTTCCATAACAAGCCCGCGACGAACGACGCTCGCTCCCGGCTCCCGGAGTCCCGGTCACGGCAATTAATTAACCGGCTAAACGGTATCGTGTTTTACATTCTGATGTTTACGCAACTCTCCAGCGATAATGTCGCCGGGTATCGGACAGTGCAAGCCTCCGTTCACATTAATTAATAAAATATTATTAACACGACCCACCTCACTAAAAAATTAAAAGACTCGTTATTGAGCTCGTTACGCCCGATGCATATAAATTGCTTATTTTAAGAAGTAAACTTTCATACCTTTGAAAATAAGACAAAAGCAAAGAATATCATTATAAAAATTGCAAATGCTCTTATTTCAAGATATTTTTAAGCACAAAAATTGTATTTGTTTACTTCAAAGTATAATTAATTGCATGTCTTAATTTGACTTAAGTAAATGCGAAAATAAAAACAGCTAGCGATTTTTAAATAGTGTACAGGGACTTTGATGGATTTATGATATGCTTTGAATACATAGAAATAAGTGATGCCAGATTTTATGAATGCAGCATTCAGAGGTCGTTTGGTTCAAAGAGTCACATGCCGCATCGGAATCCCCTTGTGAAGCAATATTATTACACGTCGTCGTCGTGTTGTAACAGCTGGCAGTTGCTGTTACTTAAATTAGTTAACAATGACACATATTGCTGGCAAACAAACGGGAGTGGACTCGTAAATAGATCGCACTCTATTCTTGAACTACCGCCGTCACACCGGTGAGCGTGCCGTCTGCTGATTCACGCACACCTCAAGGTGATGCCGGATGGGAATGAGCACACATCTTAAAACAGACAACTGTCAGATAAAAGGATGACTTTCTTTTGATGTAACGCTACGGTGCTGCGCGTAATTATCACGTGCATTGGTAATATGCATAGTTATATCTACAAATGGAAAAAAGCAAATATATCAATTATCAACAACAATGATATTGCCACAAGGCTCTCGCGCGAGGCTTGAATGAATGAATGTGCAGCGACCGCTTTTGCGTGTTGCGTAATGCGCCAGGCGGCAACTGGCAGGACGTTGATCTCGCACTTGAACTTGATACTTTTTATTCTTCTATATTCATCAAAATATGTGTAATAGCGTATTTAAACAAATAGGCATACGGGCCAAATGCATTTAATTACTAATGAGTTTTATTTTTTAAAATAGTAACAACCGTGACACGAGTATTATCAACGGGAAAATAATTTTCCAGCACGTAAGCGTACCAAAACGCTGTCCGGAAATTGTAGGAAATTGCAAGAGAAAATGAATCCGACGGTTTGAGAGGTCCGGTTGAAGCGGAGGCTTACTCAGGAAAGGCATTTAAGCCCCACGTAAGAATACATATTTGCTCACGTTTAGGTTATTTGCAGATACGTATTAAAATTTAAAACATTATTTGACATAACGGTTTTATGTTATGGAGTTTTATTACGAGCCAAATACAGTGATGAGGTACGAGCCGACAAAATATATATCTTATAAATCCTTTTCGCACACCAAGTTTCAGTAGGTATTCTTATGTAGAATCATGCAGCAGGCTGCAGAGGCTTGAACTCAGTTACATGAATTCATTGAAGTAAACACAATAAGTATTATTATCTTCTATGTTCATTATCAGGTTAGTAGCTAAGGTAATAGTATATTAGTCTGCGTGTTTATTAAAATGTTTCTTCAATTGTAGCCGCAAAAAATATGTTCTGTTGTATTGTTCCCGCCGCATATCAATTTATCTAATGAGACAATATTAAGGAAGAGCAAATCATATCGTACTTCTAAACTTAAGTTTAGCAAGTATTAGGATAGCCTAAGCTCAGCTCAGCCAAGCTAAGCTCTGAAATAGTTCAGAGCTGATGTATGATATGAAATTCTCACAAGGAGCATCAAGTACCGTCAACGTCCTTGTAATTTTCTTGCGAAATCCAACAACGGTGTAATGAATTTATTTATTTTTATGAAACTATAATATTAAGTCAGCATACTTTATATTGACGTTTCCGTAGTATTCTGAACTTAACGATATTGCATCCATAAATAAATCGTAGCAATTATCGAATGTGTTAATCTTAAAAAATTGAATTGAAAAATAAAAAAAAATGTGATACTATTAAAAGTTAAAATTGTAAAAATGAGTCCTCACAAATGTGTCACGAAGGTAGAAGCTAGTAAATTAATAAAGACGTTTCCAGAGCACAATATTTATATACACAAGACAGCATTATTTCATAGGACGTATTGCGACTGTTCATGTATGAAGGAAGACATAAGGAATGCACAAGCTCGCATATACAGAAAAGAATAGTAAAAATAAAGAGCTCTCCATCAATCACACGAACAGAGCCCGCGCTTCCGGACGAGGCCTGGCCGAGCGAAACATTTTCTTTGAATAATGAATATACAGGTGGGTAGGTATCGTGCCCCGTAACTGGACGTGATATACGCCGTCGTCGGCCGCATGCATAATTTCACTTATTTTATGTGGTTAATTGTCGAAAATGACCGCTAGTGAAATATATTACAACGTTCCGACGCCAACACTGGTGGTGGCGGCTAATGTATTCTATGGCTCGTGCGCTCCGCCTTCACCTTCACAGGCCACGTTCTCTGCGTTATACACACGAATACTCTGGTGTCGGATACCGGGGACCCTCTACTATGCATATGCGACGTTTTATAAAAGACATTATCACGATATAACAAACATGCGATACTGAAAATAATGTACAATAAGTCATAAAAGGAATGTTTTGCGAGTACAGTAAGCTAGGTCATGTAAATACGTAAACAGAATCTTGACCGATTTCTGTAGTTGGCAGACTCAAGGCAAAGCCAAAAAGATTTCAAGCGATCTCCTAAACTACTAGTGACAAACAAGATATGAACGAATTGTGTTGTTTCAAGGATTAAATATACATAATTAAATATTTAGAACGTATAAAAATGTGTTTTATGTCCCAGTTCATATTGCGTTTACAATAGACAGCAGTCCCTGTCTGATACGATGTTTCATGTAATCCAACAAACTACATGTTCGCCTGTGTGTTATTGAACAGTTATGTTCAACTATGGAAACATAAGAACCCAAAAATTAGGACATACAATGAAGTCCATTTCGAGTTTTTAACTCGGTACGTATTTTTGTCATAGTCTCATATACGGGATAAGTTAATTATACACTTAAACATATCAAACGTAATTCACCACTAAAACAAAATATACTATAAATACGATGAAAACTTAAGTAAGTAGTATTAATCAACTTTTTTCTTTGGGAGAGCTAACAAATAGCTGCGCATTATTTGCAGGATACCATGCCGACTAATGTATGTATCTATCTACCGGAGCATGAAAATCCGTGGTTTAAAAACAGACATAAAGAAGTAAAGCCTTGAAATGCACTTTCGGATAAAATAAATTATCTTCTATATTTGTATATCATCTACATTTTCACTAGCGATCTTTAAATGTCAATATGTCTAAGCAAACAAGTTATGATAAATGGAGTTTAAAAATTCCAAAAGTGCATTCAACTTTTAGTCCGGAGAAATAATATTAGCAATTCTATTAATCGCCATTAAGATACAAGTGTAATGAATTATGGTTTCACTCCATATGAACTAGTCAAACTAGTGCGTTTAAGTCAAAACGAAATGCGTCGGTATTCATTCTTTTAAACGAACCCGACGTTTAGGTTTATTGATTACTAAATATACACACCTCAGCAACCCCGCGTAAATTAACGGCGTAAAAGTGTAGATTAGAAATAAATACAGGTAGGAAGGGTTGAGTGCATAAATTCGAGGGTGCAGTGTTAGGTGTAGCTAAAGTGCAGTGCGCACAATCGCGGCAAGTCGCGTCTACAATACCGCTGCATTACAATTTTTCAAAGCAGACACAGGCGACAGGGCATAACAAAAGAGCTGGGAAGGCGCAAATAAACGAGCGCTGCGGCAAGCGGGCGGGAGAGCGCGTGCGGCCCCTTGTCCTAATGTCTAGCGTTCCGACCAACTGTTTTAGCTAGTTGTTGTTGTTGGTCCCTTGTGGAAATTATTTTTGTATAATTATAAGTTTATATTATAATTAAAAATATACTCATAAATTTGCACTTATAGTACAGACAACTTTGATCTAATCTCATAATTTTAAAAGTTTTAAAACCTAACCCCTAACAGAACCATCACATGTTAGTTTCTTAAATATGTTGGGTTGCTGAAATGATATTTCAAGAAAACATCCAGCTATGAATAACGTTGAATTACAAAAGCGGAATTCAATTTGGGTAATGCAACATTTCGACGGTAAATGGAAACTCTCAAAAAGCTAGGTGAGCCGGTCGGAAGGAATATCTGTACATTTAGCGCTTTCTAGGGTGCAAGCATGAATGCAGCGAGATCGGGCGAGGCGATACGGCGGCCGCGGCGGACACTCGGTGCCCAGCGGCCGGACCGCGCGTAAAAGGCGGCACAAGTTAAAATCGCACAAATATATCTACCGTAAACCACGCTCGCCTGATACAAAACTCTCGCTATACCTAACAGTGTACACGTTGTACACAAATGTCCGCTTTGTTTCAAAAATTCTGCACATGTTTTGTTACAATTTCAAAATAAGAGGAAGCATAAAGAGTCATTTAGAGCACGATCAATTTATTTTCCTAGCTTTGCCTAGTGTATATTTAGTGTATAACTACAAAAAAATTAATTTAATATAGAATAAAACAAATATGCAAATGAAACGATTGGAAACAATCGTTATGCTCTTATGAGCTGTAAAAAACACCTGTTTTGAACAATCAATATCAGTCAAAATTAGGCGTAGAGCGACTTCACTGCAATATGTAGAGTTCCGCGTTCACACTAAAAGCTGTGCACGGGCGTGCACGCAGACTGCACCACGACCACGAGTGAAAGCTTGCATATTATAATGAAAGTAAACCTACTTAATTACTGGCACAGTGCCGTAAAGAATGGAAAGATTGGGTATTCACAGTAGGTACTCGGCGAATTTAATTAACACTTTTCAATGCTATATCGATGTTATAAATAGTTATCAATAAAATTTATTAGTGATTCGACTTTTACATAACGCCTCAATATATTTAATGTTCAAAATAATGTTTTGGATTTAATCTGCAATTTTGATTTGTACTAAAATTCAAGTTCAAAATAAAATGTACAGAATCAAAATTTTGTAATATATGAAAAAGGACACGTATTCAACGCTTATGATGCGTTGTGTCACGTATTGTTGTGAAACGGATTATGGAAAAAGGTAATATATGTAATAAAATGATTTTATAGCATTTCTATACACTTGAGCGTTCTTAATACACACGTTAATTAATAATTAGTTATTAACAAGTTATACTATGTATAGGTATGATTTATGACGTTAGCACAAAATAAAAAATCTTTAATCTAGTAGAATAGATGTTTTAGTGGAAATTATGAGCGAACCGCTTAAAAATCAAAAATTCCGACCGTAAAAAACTATAAACATCGGTCTCGTAAACTCCCTGGTTTCGTAGATAATCCATTTGTACCATTGTCTTTCATTAAAGATTTATTAATTAAGTGGACCACAATATTTATTACACTTACAATATTTACTCAATTACACAAGGCCTCGATAGAATTATTTATTATGAATGTCATGTACATCCCATCAAGTCATGTCTAAGAGATTGGTCACCAAAATTTCTTTATTGACATCTTCGCCTGATTGACACTAGAACGTGGGACATTTTGTTTCACAAACCAACATTAGGAGCCCATGGTGTAAAATGCGCCATCAAATTAATTTATTCATAGCCATTATGTATTCCGGTATGTGCAAAGTAACTACGTCGCATGTGTTTATGACATTATTGTATACCTATGCGAAAGCATATTGATGTTAGTGTTGCATAATATCTACTACTCCAGCATACGGCACTTATCATGCCACATTTTGTGGATGCAAAACAATCTCAGGTATTCGTGTCGCGAGCTTTTAGAATTTTTGTAATATAGAACAATAATTTCATTTTAATCTTCGTACTTCAGTTTTCTTATAATAATTGTAGTAGTGAAAACGTAACAGTGCCAATTAAAATTATATATTTGTTTTTCGTTTTCGTCAAGTTACGTCTCTGAAATTTGTGAAATTATAATTAATATACTTATTTCTTATGAGAGAAAGCACAGTCAACTATCGGTATCACTGACAATTAAAGCGGAATGTGAATTAAGCAAATGATAAATCCTTACATCGAGAACGCCAATCACGATGTTTGAACAAGATTAAATTCTTATAGGAATTCTACATTATTGATACAGTTCTTGACATGAAGGGTTTTGGTTAAATATCAACAGGTTATCGACACAGGCCGTAACGGTATATTTAAACAAATAATATGAATAATATCAAAAAATACGAGTAACGGGATTACATTAAACATGTATTACTGATTGTGAATATAAAAGCCACGACACTAATAATAATTCTAACAATTTATTCGTACATCGTCATAATTTGTTTAAACTGGTTTTACTACCTTCCGATGCAGTTATTGAAGATAAATGTAGCTTTGTACGGAACTTTCGTTTTGTGTCTCGTCGGCGTTTATGAAAGCAATCGGCCGCATGTAGAAGTAGCGGTCTTTAAGTATATTTACACCTAAAATAACAATAACTGTGGATTAAATAATCTCGGAAGATATTTTTGACATTTTAATATGAAATTTTGTCGATTTTCTAAACGACGTATCAATTGTAATAAGAACTCGAAGTAGAATATTAACAATAATTTAGTTAGTAAAAGTTCGAAGGTTCGAATACATTTAACACATGATGTGTGTAAATTAAAAACACAACTGGTTTATAAGGACAACATTTGCGTTATTGACACATATTATAAAATATATAGCCTAGATTGAATGAAAGTCGTTGTTGTTGAGTCTTGTTCAGATACTGCACTGTTGGAAATACCTTTATTTTAGGTACGTGCTTCTAATCAGTTGTAAACGTACTTAGTGTTATTAAATATATAATTATAAAAACTATATTAATATTATAAAGCAGTAGAGTTTGTTTGGTTGAACGCGCTAATCTCTGGTACTGGTTCGAATTTAAAAATTCTTTTTGTGTTGAATAGTCCATTTATTGAAGATGGCTATAGGCTATATAACATCACGCTATGTT
>DWLI01001354.1:0-15936 GCA_018249915.1 Cecropterus dorantes dorantes | reverse complement strand
AGATGATCGCCTCATGTAAAAGTGTGCCGGCAACCACACCCTTCCAACGAAATGCAAGAAATGCTTCACGCTAGAAACAAGTGTGGCGGTGGTACTTCCCCGGTCGAACTACTGGTTCTACCACCTCTAGAAATAAGTCCCCAAACGTTAGAAATAACTCCCCAATCGAATCATACCTGTTCTCCTAATCATATCTGGTAGAAAATAATAAAAAGAAAATTAACTGAACTTGAATAAACTTTAAATGTTATCAGTTGATAAGCAAAACAACCGTTTCGCGTACCAGGAGAGCAGAACGGAAATGAGCTATTAGACAGCTGGCGGTGAGCAGCTGTGGCCGAATTTCACCATCTCGCGAAACGCGCCTTCCGCTTCCGCCCGATTGTGCTGCCTTAAGGGTGGACGACGGAAATCAATGAGGGGAGCATTCATGCTTTTTGCATTTAAATACACGACACGAGGCTTGGAATTAAGATTGGATTAAAATATACTTGTTGTAGTTCGATTGCAGTTTGGTTGAATCTGTGTTTAAGATAGCATCTCATAGTAAACTTTACATAAAATTATCTATAGTCTATCTATAAAGTACTCAATCACGCAAGAACCACTGATCCGATTTACATGAAATTTTGCATCGATGCAGCTATTTACCTGGTCAACTTACACGATGGCGATATGCCCCGTTGCGAAGAAAAAGTAGATCCTTTAAGCTAGTCTACTTTAAACTAACGAAACATCCTCAGCTTATTTCATATAGCATACAATACTTCATATACTCAAATGTTATTGTAACATAAGACAAAATTATGTTGTTATGTTCCTTACCGAGTGTTACGTGACACTTAGACATTGTGACGACATGCTACTAAGTACGCCATTGTGTTGTAAATCTAGTTTTAGTATAACTTGTTTAACACCGCACGAAACATTGCTATCACGGCCACGACGACGACTTCATTCTGTTCACAGTAACACAAAACTAGTTTATGTTACGTATATAATTACGTATACATAATAAAAGTCCTTCTGTGCTTTCAGCCCTCATTGCAGTACTGTCTATCCACTTATAATGAAGGAGACTCGGGGATTTGATGTAGAGGCCATCTGCTATTGTCATTGGTATTAATAATTACTATGTATGGATGGACTTCTAAGGTATGTCTCATAAAAGATTATATCAAAGTGAATCGTTGAACTGTTTCAAGCGATATCATTATTTTCTATTTATCAAGAGTTATTTCTGCCCAGCCCCGGATCTACATTTTTTAAAGTTAAGTTTTAGTGGTCTAACTATAGGGGAATATCGTATTTTTATACTATCGTATATAGTACAAAAATACGATATACAAGTACTAACAGTATGATTTTTATTTTCTCAACCGCTGAAAATTTCGCCTGGGACTGGTACACCGAGATCCGGCCATTGTCTTGGTCAATATCTTATCCAGCTATAAACGATTTGTTTATTACTTAAAGAATATTATACAGATTTTTCTCTTACCTTTAAACAAAAAGAAAGCTTACAAGAAGTTAAGCATAGGCTCTAATCTTCTAATACTTGCTATTAGTCATCCTCTTACCTACATTTTAATTTCGGCTTACGTCATCGATACAGTTATCACACCGAAACTCAGGATTTGGTGTGTAGCACATACAACGAGGGTCGACAGGGGATTTAATTTAAAACCGTACTTAATTTTAGTTGATCCATATTTGAGGTAAGCTGCGCCGCACGTGCGTCCGCGCACCTGCCGTCACACCCCCACGCACCCCCGGGATGCGGATGAAAGCGCTAGATGAGAGTTATCAGGATACACAGAGCGAGGATTAGTATTTAGGTAAACTTAGCGAGTGATAGTGAGATTGTTTTAGTTGTTAATAGTTCTAATAAAAATATATAGTCAGAGTTGCAGTAGTTGAGTTATCTGAAGAACACATTAGGAAAACCTAAGTATTTTAGGTGCGAATTATAGTAGTATGATTGTTTAAGTTGTAAGAAGCTCTAATGAAAAACATTAAGTCACGGTCACGTCTGAAAGCGGTACTAAGTGTTATCAGAATACTCAGTAGGAAAAGAATAAGTTTTCTGCTTTTGAAGAGTGTGGCAGTTACAATTTTCTCTGTCTCTTACAATTTTGTTAACATATGTATACATAAGAATGCGTTTTAGTCTAATCAATTTTGGGGAGGATTCATTCTATTCAGAATTATTTTTAAAGCTTTGAGCTGTATGCTAGCAGCAACATAATAAGTTACGTTAAGTTTGTAACATAATTGTGAAGATGAAGATGTATGCATTTATAACGATAGGTTGCATTAAAGTATATTAACCGTAACCAATAATATATTTCTTTATAATATAGAAGAAGCAACCAAGCATGCAGTCCACCTGACTACAATGGCTACTGTCGCCTATAAGCATCTGTAATCAAACCCTGATAAGATTAGTCTCTTACCTGCATAAAAATGCGTTACTATCACTGACAACCAGGTTAGAACGCCTTGGATAAGTATACATCCCATACCTTCAAACCGAAACACAGCAACCATAACCTTCAAACCGAAACACAGCAACGCTTAACATTACTGTTATTAGGCTGATATTACAAAATTTATTCAAATTGTTTTTTTTTAAATACAGATTAACATAATCATGAACAAAGTCGCAATAACAAAGCTCAATTCTTAATTCGTTCTTTGTAAATTAAACAGTAAATATTTTGCCTAATCGTCTGAGTCGGCGATTAAGTCGTTTTTACGGGCGTTTAAACAGCTGTTAAGAACCAATTAGCATTATCGAAGATCCCTTTTCATTTCTAACGGCTCGTTAAATTTGTAAGCGCAGTGCCGTTTTAAAAGTACTTAGATTCTGTTTATCGAACCGAGGATATTTTCAAAGAATAGATTTCTTTTGCATAAATCAAGCGTGACCATTTTAAATCATAATTATTGTGCTTTGTGCTGTATAATGCCGTTATTCTATAAAGGGACAATTCGAATTTAGGTCAGTTAATCTTATGTATGAGCACACCAGTACGTACTAGAAATTATACGTACATTCCTAGCATACATTCCATACAAATATTACATATACAAAAAATTGTTCTAATGAGTTTCTGTAATACTTGATATTGGAATGATGTTTATGTGATATTAGAAAATTTTTGTTTTTGTATTTCTATGGCAGTGTATGGTTGATAGCTCTCATTCATAGACCATTGTATTATTTGGGAGTAGTAACGATTCTGTGAGTGACTGTTCTAGAACTTATCTATTAATTTGTCCATAGGTGTCAATGGGTGGCAGTGACTAACTAACATCAGGTGAACTGCATGCTCATTAGCTATTTCAATCTAATAAAAAATAGGTCTCGTACATTGATCAGAATCAGATGCGAGGATCTAATCTTAAGCGCATACCATCCGACTTTGCGCAAAAACGTAGACACCACTTAATATAGAAACGAGCGAAAACTTCATAAGGAGTTCAACTTACAACTTACGAAAGTTCTTGAAGAATTTATTAATAAATACCTTAAATTAAAAAATACTTGAACTTGAATATTTCTTTCTTGCGATACGAACATTCTTGTACATAGCTGAACTTAAACGTCAAAGCACACTTTTGAACAGATTTAAATCCACTTGTTTGCTAGAGGGTTCGATGCGGAGGTTAATGTTAGCGAGGGGAAGGACAATGGGAGTGCGGAAGCCGCGCTATGTCCGCCGGATGTCGGCCCACCATCGATCATACGTGCAAGCATGGTGTTTAAATTACGATCACAAATATTTGATAGCATACGTAGTATAATACGAAATATATCGCAGAAATTTGAAATACTGACTTGCATTCAAAACGCTTACGGGCGAGGAATAATAAATAATATTCATTTACATTTTATGTATACCAGCTAACAAATTATTCTTGTTTGTACATACATAACTAGAGACAGAAATATGTGTAGACTCAGTAATTTTGTTTATTTCTAATGGTTAATAAACATTATAATTATTTTAATAATATTTTGTCTACGTTGTCCTAATTGTTCAATAAATGTAAAAAACACCGTATTTGCAATTGGTTCTCTTAACTGTAATCTGGATCTCGGGCACACATAAATAAAAACAGAACCAAGCCCAAGTTCCATTGGGCTCATTAACCATATTTATTTAGTGATACATATTTATTTTTTTCTTATTGTAGTGGTTTGTTATAAACAAAATGTAACAAACATAATATAAAATTTGCAACCGACAGTATTATGTATCATTCATATATAACACTAAGATCATGAGGTAATAATCGTGTCTCTACACGTACTGTATATACATACGTCAAATAATAAAATTTACATATAACTGTTACACATCAGAACGGCCGGGGTCAAGTCGCAAAACTAAGACGTATCTGCGTCAGCTTGCAACAGGAAGTGTAACAAGAACACAGAATTCCAAAACAGTTTCCCACGGACCAAACAATTACTTCTTAATTGCATTTCTTGCCTAAAACTTGTAACGTGATTATACGCGACTTCGACAGCTTAAGGTGTCTGGCGGTCGGATGGTTTACGATGCCTTTGCAAGACCGCCTACACAATATAGTTTGTCTGTCGTGTGCCGGTTTTGTAATGGACACGTAGGAAACGCACCTTTGGGATAAAGTTGGTTTAAAACAACATTCTCACGTTCCGTATCTATTGTAAACACTAAACGCCAGGGGACGCCCGTTACGTTTCGTTTACTGCCTCCATTGTTCTATTCCACGCTTGTGAATTGTAAACAACATGAAAGTCAGATTGTCCGTCATTCATTGAAACTGTTTTTTTAGACTAACAAATCCGATACATTTTTTAAATAGCGTCTTGAAGTTGTGAATGAACGAATCCATCGTATAGTCCAGTCACGTTCGATCCACGACCGGTTAGCTTATTCAATTCACTCATGCATTAACTGACACCATAGAGTAAGCATCGTAAATCAACGTTTAAATTTATGTTGATCGTATATTACTAAATACTCTCATTATTGATAAGATTATGATTAAGAGTTTTTTAATAAGAGTTGAATAAGAGTTATTTATTTATGGAAGTAGTAAACGAGCATGTAGCCCACCTGATGGTAAGTGGCTACTGTTGTCCATGGGCTTAAGGTTAGCCATAAATGCGTTGCTACCCCTAAGGACTAAAATGGAATGCCTCGGAAAAGTATGTCTCCTTTACCACACCCTTCAGATCAGAACACAGCAGCACATAATACAGCTGGTATTAGGCAGACATAGCTGTAGCGGTGGTCGTTCCGAAGTCGAACCGGAAAGAGTTCTACCACCTTCATATACAGAGTACAAAACTGATTAATATATAAAAAATATGCTATTTTATGTCAAAAACAACTACAACATGATCCATTTGTATACAGATTGTATAAAATATCATTGTATTGGTCATTCTAACTTATGCAGAGATTTCGGATCAATCTGTTGAAAGAGAAATCTAATATAGCGAATAATATTCCAAGTTTGGGCGTTTATGTATTTGTCTTTGAGATTGTTCACTACATATAGTAGACACATAGGCAGTCCTAGTGCTTTTCAAGCCTCGGGTTGAATGACAGTATAACCTATACGGTTCGATTGAGGGGATACCACTGTCATATCTATTTTTGCCTTGAAGCAGTTCATGCTTTTGTTTGGAAGGGTGTAGATGCCAGCTGACACAAATACGAAGTGACCATCTTCTACTTCGACAGTGAAGCAACTTTCTTTCAGCTCTGTATGGAGTCGATAGCAGTTTTCCAAGTGCGGCAAGGACCACTTATCATAAGGCAGACTACATGCTCGTTTGCTAATCTATAAAAAAGAAACTCGGATTCATAGAGTGGAGTCACGAGAATAGAAAACGCTGTTTTATTTTATCAAAAAACTACATCACAGTTTAATACCAGTCTACATGCAATCCTTGCTCTATGACGCAAGTCAGGTGCATTGCGGCATTACATATATAACTAGTGGTTGAGTATAATGAAGCTCACCGACGTCATTCATGTCCGTCCGCCTTCCGGCCGCTGGTCGTGAGCGTTTCCGTCACTGCCGCTCATGAGCGGTGACTAATTGAAAAAATCGTGCTCCGAAACGGAATCTTGAGATCCTGTGACTCATTTTTACTGAGAAAATCTGGAAATTCCCTCTTCTTTTCTTAATCATTACACCCTACAATAGAGGTTCTCTGAATTTGTTAATGGACGCAAATACGAATTTTGAGTATTCACCATGCATTAACAAGCGCTAGCATCCATTAGTTCATCCATCCATTCATCCAATGTGATTAGGAGTATAAGTCTGTATTTAAAATTTATCAGGTCGTAGATCCAGTGCAGTATAACCGGGGATATACCATCGACACGCCTATTTTTAGAGTGAAGTTCTAACGATTCGGTTATAGGTTGTGGTTGCCGGTTTTACACGAGGCGATGTTAGTCCTCAGGAGTAGCAATACATCTGTGATTCACTTCAAATAGAGTCTCTGTTCTATATGAAATTGCTTACACATTTTCATGGGCAGCTGTGACTTACCATTAGATGGACTGCATGCTTTTTGCAACTTCTAAACCAATTAAAAAATCTAACTTACGAATACCTAACTTACGAATATTTTAATCTTCTTATTAAGCTTTTTATCACATATGTATCTTAAATTTAAGGAAGCAAAGCGTAATTTGTTACAATAATATAAGTTACAATTTCATATTATTACTAATAAGGCATTGGTTTTGATGTTACTCATCATTTTGTAAATTGCAAGCTTTCATTATGTCTAGCTCGACAAACAGGGCTATTGAGAGAAACATATAACATAATTGCTGATTCAAGTCTGCAAAGACAACATCACTTTAATGATGACCATTATATTATAATTTAAATAGGCGTTTAATAATCGTATTCCATAGGTTTCTTTGTATTCTATAAAATACGCGAAAACTCATTTACCACTATCGTGGAATGAATTGAATATCGTGGAAAAATTTAAAAACTTACACAGTCGCCATCCTAAAATAGTGCAAAATATTGAATTCCTAAGTAGCATATAAGTTGACCAGGTAAATAATCTACATTCATGAAAAATAACATATAAATCGGAACAAACAGAAACAAAGACACGCATTATCTCATTTTTACATATTGGTATAGATATAAATTCAGAGACCGTTAAACATAATTGTAAATTTGGAAATCTCGGACAATAAAACATTGCTCCACATATCCTATACATGTGTCGTTATATGGACAGCATAATTACAATGTCACAAATATACATTTTCTATTAAGCGTAACGTGATTTAGTTTCCCTCACACTGTCGTTCTAATTATACTACAATAGTACCTGTTTGAAACACGTACTGTTAAACACCGAATGCTACATTTATGCCACTGTTTATGCGCGCTGACCGCATCGTGGTGTGAAACAATTCGTTACGCGTTCGTAGGCTGCGCACGCGCCGTCATCGATGTCGTTTTGGTGCGTCGCGCCCTTTGTCTTCCATTCACAGGACTAACTGCACCCATTGATGGCCGCGTGTATGTGTTCTACCGCTGTAGGACGTCCGCTACGGAAGTCATCAACGGTTATTTGTGTTGTTTTTAATTTTAGCGTGTTATTCTCGATTTGGTTGAGCGACATGGAAATTATTTTTGAATATTTGTTCTATTTAGTATCTGAGATTGTTGTATTGCCACTTATAGCATGTGGCGTCAATAAGTGTTCCTTTATTTCAATATTCGAAAGCTCAGAATCCGTGTGCTATGGAGTAGGATGTATGCTCCCCATTTAGCTACGAGATGATTTGCAACGATACAAAATGTGTGATCGTTCACCGACATAGTCCTTAGAATTACCATCTGAAGTGGCAATGGCCCAGCAACGTTGCTTGCAGATCCGATTATGGAAGGGAGATAAAGGTGCTCGAATAAGGAGCACAGGTCGGTCCCCGACCAGGTGTATCGATGATCTATAGGAACAGAGGGAAACCGTTGGATCTGAAGGCATAGGACTGCTTGGAGTGGAGTAATTAGTCATAAGTCTATGTCTAGTAAACCGCAGTCAAACAACCTTAATAGGCCAATAGACGGAATTTTTGACACAAGATATTTAGAAAAAAAAACTACAGCATGGGTGACGTAACTAAAGATTTCGGAGTAGAAAATAAGATACGAATCTGGTATTTAAGTTCCATATGAAATTAATTTTGCCTGTAAGTTTTTACAATACATTACATTCATACATTAGTCCTTCCAATTGACTTTACCTTTATTGTTTTATGTATAAACCCTCGACGTTCCAAAGTCGTATTACATTTGATACGTAATAGGACCGCGAGCAATAATCGAACCTTTTGTCTTTTATGCATAGTATGCTGCAGGGTATATACATGAATGGGATATCCGCTCTGGAAGGCTACAAATTGGAATTTTGTAAAGATTTGTTTAATAAATATGCTTTAAATTTGAAGTAAGTATCAAGGGAGTAATTTTTTTAAACACTTTGAATAACGTACACCTAAAGTCTAAAAACAGTTTTCCCTATGAGAAGACCTTTATTATCCTCATCAAGTTCTTTGAAGGGCATTTTTCAGAAGGTTGGGCTTCCTGAAACGAGAAGTCATACATCCGCTAATAAAATCAACCACGCCGTTATAGGCGCGATAGTGTAAGAGATTATGTGTTTTACAGCAGTTGTGTTTATTCTATTTATTTTTTTGTCTGTATCACTTTTATTCGTAGCGTCTTATGATTGGCAGATTATGCTTTTATAATGACTACGTAAAGTTCCATTATAACAAAACGCATCGAGGATTCCAAAAGACACTCGCGTATAACGTCATTTGTACAGAGAAGGTCAAACTCCGACTCAGGTGTGAAGTAGCCGACAGCGAGTGCGAATTGCAAACAGCTACGTGCCAACACTGTTTCAAGAAGATTGACATTCCCACGAAAACAATACCGATAATTTGAAGGAGTAGTTTATAGCAGTTGACTAATCCTTTGTAAGTTTTTAATCAACACTAACGTAAATTTTCCAACATTTACAATTCAATTTTTTATAATATTTAAGTAGCAAACAAATATGTACTCCACCTGATGGTAAGTGGCGTCTGCCGCCCATGGACAAGATTAGAGTCTTACCTTGGCTTAGTCACAGATGCGTTGCTACTCTTACTACTACTTAGTTGTAACGTTTCGGTCTATCTAACTACATCCTTCAGTCCAAAACGCATGGTGTTAGCTGAGGAGCAGGGTTTAACACTTCTATTAGGCAGAAATATGTGTGGCGGTGGTGCTGCTGGAGTCGAACCATAAACGATTAAACAATAAAAGTTAAAATGTTTTTTGCACGCAAGATATGCTTTAGAAATCCGCATCTTAGTCAACGTACGCAAGTTCGATTCTATCATATACGAAACACAGTGACCGTGGGAATGTCACGTCGAGGTAGGCACCGAGGTGTTTGCAATTCGCGCCTGGCGCCGGCTACTTCACACCACCCGTTTTCGATGAACTCCTCGACAAATACCGACAGACTAATTCAGGGTCGGTGTCAATTATTTACACACATCAGCCATTTTAGTCTTTTTTTCGAAGGTCAGATTATTACTTACCTGGTACAATGGTACCATAATTTTACAATAATATTTTGTTTCTACTTATGTTCAATGCAACATACAGTCAATGAGAGGTTAAAGGAGTAGGAGTCCAGTTATAATTACGATAATTAAACAGGTTATGTGTCGGATGTTTCTAAAATCGTAAGGCCTCCAAGACGGTAACTAAGAAAGACGATAACGAACGGGACCAACTACGTAACATGCTTTCTGAAACACAGGAGACCATGAAATTTAACGGTCACGAAACCAACATACAATCCGTCAAATGACCAATTACGATCTGAACAGATCATGTTGCTATGCGTACTAATATAACATTCAGAAAATACTTAGCTAGTCTTTTTTTCAACTGATGGTAATTGGCTCCAATGCCCTTGTAATCGCCGACATCTGTAATTAACCTCCAGATTGGATTAAGAGTGTTATCTGCGGTTGGCCACAGATGCGTTACTTCTGATTATGATTCTCTTAACATACTCTTCAGACAAAAACGCAGCAGCGCTTAACAACGCTTATTACGCAGAAATAGGTGTGGCGGTCTTTGAACAGATGTAGAAACATCCTAAAGAAATCTTAACGGCATAATGACATACCTAAACGTCAAATATCTTATGAGCAAACATTGCATTCGGTGCCACAAAGAGATCCCACATCAACATTTACTTGCCATTTTTTGGTGCTCCTTTGTTTCGCGGTATCTCAACAAACATAGAATCTATTGCATCAAACCTTAATTATCTTTTGTTTTCGACTTGTATTGTTAATTGGTACATTGACCGACTTTTTGCTGTGTGTAATGAACTTCATGATTTTTTCGCACGCGTATTTTTCTGGCACGTTAAACTATGTCTATCTTTACAACTACAAATTATTTAATTAGCACGCAAACAATTAATGTTAATGTATTAGATAAGGAAGGAGTAGAAACGTTTTAAAGCAAAAACAGATAGAAATATTATTATGTTGTGCTTGTAAACAGTTCTAATAATTTATGTAGGTATTAATGGCTTTATTTACCTACGTAACGAACGTCAACGTTAATATATAATTTATTTTTTTCTAATTAAAATAATACACGTTTAGGCATAAATATCATTACTGTATTGTAGTATAATAACTGCAGATTTCGCACCGTTCAATAGACTTAAAGGGTAATAAGGCACTTGCATTAACTCATATGACAAGATCAAACATACTTTTCAGGAGTTGCAACGTTTCTGACTTCTATTCGATTTGGAATTGGATGGACGTGGCAATGGCCAGTCAGAGCTGAATGTTTAATGATAATATACTTTATATCAATCGTTATCATCAACCTCATTTAAACTAGTCGGTCATTAAACGAATGCTAAGCCTCCAGAAATCCAACCTCACTGTGCAAACACAGCTCCACCGTGTTCCCGGGGGTGTGATCCGTAACCGAGAGCTCTCCATTACCGACCGTGGGAATAACGCACACTAAATTATTAACAAAAATATTTACCCGCTGCCTACTTAAAAGATTGACCACGAGTTGTTTGCCGCTCACTACAAATATGTATGTTTTTCGAAGTTTATGGGAAACTATGACGGGAACCGAACATACAATGAGGATTGTTTGGTGTCGTGGTTCGAGTTTGTTGGTTGGTGGATGATTTTTATACTTAAGAAGTACCTATACATATAGATTTTTTAAAACTTAAATAGTTGGAGATATTTGAGTCAAGATGTGTTGTATTTGAGTCGAAATTTTGAGTCAAGATGTGGACTAACTTTAAAATATTTTCCTTGTTTTTTTTTTAATAAATAAAATAACATCCTAGTAATTATATTATATCCGTTACAAAAAGTAGGTTATTCGACGATACCTTATTATATAAACTTAAATTAATCACACGAGCATTATATTTTTATAAAGGAATTATACTTTTATTAAAGGATTTTTATTAAAAAAATGCTACGCTTTTCTTATTCTAAATCTGTTAAAATTATTTCTTAATTCCTTACACATTGCCAAATCTACAAAAAATGTTTATTTTTATGCATATTTAATACCGATAAGTAATCTCGCTCTGTCGTTTTATTAAAAGAATAAATTAAAGAATAGGTTAATTCTTCTTGTACCGATTTCTCGGGTATATCTATTTCTCGAAGAAAACTTCCTCCTAGTGATTTACACTTCCTCATTATCAACCGGGCGGCATATCTGTTTCAAGCTTAGCATTCCTCTAATCCGCGGCGGCGACTAATTCATTAATTAGCGACACCGAGCAATTAATTGGCCGCGTTCACGTGGAGCAGAGCGTAGCGGTGCCCGGAAAGCTCGTTAGCCGGTAAAAAAACACGGAAAAACTCTCACATTACTATCGCTATTTGATGGGAATCCTATTTGTACCGCTTTTGCCGACGATTTAAATGCCAGTTCATACTTACATTGCAATTACAGTGAAAACGGAGAGTTAGACTCTTGTAATTAAATTGTCTATAATAAAAATCCCTTACAAGGTGGTGATTGCTGACGAGTGAGATAGGTTAATTGATGATGTACCGTGTATTACATTTCTTTTTCTACGTATAAATATTTTTTCTCCCCTGTTAGCCTGCAGATATGTCCATTGTGGTCTATCATAAGAGGCGCTATTTAGAAACTAACGTTTCTCATACATTCGCTTATATCTTTTCTATCATATCAATCATATTAATATTATAAAGCTGAAGAGTTGGTTTGTTTGAACGCGCTAATCTCAGGAATTTTGAATTGAAAAAATATTTTTGTGTTGAATAGTACATTTATTTTTAGTATTTTTTTTTGATATAGGCTATATAACATCATGCTATGTTTGATTGTTTGTTTGTGTCCGACAGGTGAATTCTCAGGGTACTGCCGTATATAACAAAGACAGAAAGAAAATATACGATTACATTTTTTGTAAGATTATTTCTGATTAAAACATTCATACCGAAAGTCTGTAATGGGAAACAGAAAAGTCGGTTCTTTATTCACATAGCACGAAAACTTCTCTTACTTTGTGACGGTACTTATATTTCATTGTTATGCTGGAAGTTACTTCACAAAACTAAATTTTCTGGAAGTAATAACATCATATCGTAACCATTCCAGGAACGACTTCTACCGAGGGGATTTTGTATGGGAACAACCCCCGGCAAATAGTAAACCGCAAAAGTCGGGGTAATTTAATAAAATAACCTTTTTATAGCGATAGGTATAACGTCTTCTCTTATACGTTACGTTTTCATATACACCGTGGTCACGCCTTTATCAGCCTAATAACAACAGTGCTAAGCACTGTTGCTTAGTTCTCTATTCGGGTTCGAATGTTGTAGTAAGAGAGACAGATTTGTCCGAGGCGTTTCAACTTAGTCTTAATTTAGGATAGCAACGCATTACTTATCTGTCTGTCATTGTCTAGCAGTGGCCACTTAGCAAAAGATTTGGATTACAAGGTCGTTTTCTTCTGCTTAATTATAAAAATACTAATTGTATTCGAGAGAATACAATCTTTATTCGATTATTATTTTATTTTGAGAGAATACAAAGTTTATCGCTCTTGGGTTTGTTCTCTGATATATTATACTCGGTAAAATGCATTGGAAGGTTTTAGGGTGGCAGAACCCTTTTTTGATAGTCTCCAGAGATTGGTACCGGAAATCAATTTCTACGTAATAATAATGTTAGCGCCGCTATGTTGTAGTCTGAAGGGTGCCGAAAGGATATTTTACTTTTATAAGGCATATAACTTAGTAATTAAGGGTTCTAATGCATCTGTGGCTGACCTCGAACAAAACTCTTATTTACCCTTTTATGACAAAGATATAAGTGTAAGTATACCTACAATGTAATGACTATATGTATTTCATCTTATCAACAACTATATACGGTTACGACTGTCATTAAAGGTATACCTTAGAAGGACTGCGTAATACGTGGTTCATGTAGCTATGACTACCAGGAGCAATCATTCAATCAGCCAATTGATTGAGTCAGAACGCCGCGGGATTGCCTCATTATGGTCATTATTCAATAAACACTGGCGCCCGACCTCAGCCAGCTACTTTGAATAATGTCGCAGTTGAGAAAAATAAACAAATTAGATTATATCTATACTAATTTTATAAAGAGGAAAGATTTGGTTGTTTGTTTGTTTGTATTGAATAGGCTCCGAAACTACTGGAACAATTTCGAAAATTCTTTTACCATTAGAATCCTACATTATCCTTAATGAACATAGGCTATATTTAATACGAGAAAAAATAGGAATCTGCGTGCAAACTAATTAAAGATGGCGACTATTTTTATGTCCCGTAGCGAAACACGAGTGCTTTAACTAAGGAAACTTTGTAGGGGTGTTTGTCACTCTTTCATACAAATACTACTAAAGAGATTGTGACCCGAATGAACCCATAGGCTGCCTTCTCTCGTAATAACGTGATTCAAGCGAGCGGAGTAGCAGTAAAAAGCCAGGCTTGTACATATAATAAAATAGCAATTGCGGGCGTCTGTGTATCGTTTGTGTCTGTATATATATAGTTTAAAGGACTGAGAATTAATAATAATAGAATTACTATAGCTTTGAGAAATTTTGATACTTGGTCTGTGTGTTTAAAATCGTTTCAAACCCACACTACTGAATTTTATTTAAAGACTTGAAACAGTAATAATTGACCGTATTTTAAAGTAACATTGAGTGTTTTTTTTATCAAAAAAAAATCCATTTACTCTGCCATAGTTATGATAATTTTTTATAAACGCGATAGAAACCGCGTCGCACGGCTTGTAAATGACATTTGTTGAAACGAGTGATGGTACCAAAAATAATTACTTTTAAATTTCGAATCGTAACTTCGCATTAGACGTTTGAATTTCAACGGAAAATTTTTCAAAAGGTTCCATTTTTAAATTGCTTCCGTCAACTTTCTTGTCAGGAGTTCGCGTTAATGCCGCCGGGAGAAGATTTGTGAAATGGCGTCTTTTAAATAATAAAAGATTTGGTTTATTTTAAGGGTATTATCTGAAAGTTTGTTCAACTGTGTTTCCAGTGCGATAGCACCGATGTCACATTTATTTTAGCGTTATAACAGCAGGCTACTGTGTTATGGAAGGGCATGGTAAGTTTAAACACACACACACACGCTATCTACACTCCTATGAGTGTAGATAAAAAAAAAGATTTTCTCCGGTGTCGCGATTGCCATGGACACACAAAGACGAATCCACAAACACCCAAACAACAGAACAGAAATGTTAATTCACCATTCAGATGTCTGTCTGATCGGGAATCGAACTCGGAACCCACTGCGCGTCAGACCGGTATGGTGAGAGACCTAAGAGTGTAACGCTTTAAATGGACGAGAGAAACCACCGACTAATACTAGCATGTTAAGAATAACACACTTCACAAATTACCGCCTCAGTCGATAACAACGCCATCTGTCAACGAGTTAAACAACAAAGACCGTTTTTGATGTTTTAATCTACAAAGAGTTTAAAATTAAAACCAAAGTGTTTTAATTTGTTTTTTTTTTTTTTATTTAAAAAAATGTCTTGGTATCGCCTATAAAGTATCTCCTAGTTATAAGAATGAAATGGAGTGTGACACTAAAGTGTTGCAAAAAAACACGGCTTTTCAAAATTTGTGCAAAAAAAGTTTTCTGATTTTTTTAAGTCAATCTTGAAGTCGTGTCCATTCTTAAACATTATGGAATTAAATGGAATTGACGAACACAACCGTATAAAAAACAAAGTAATATTTATTCATTCAATAATTCGAAAATAATATTTTATCACTTCAAAGAAGTTTAACTCACAGTAACTATTTTATTAAACGAATCATAGGGATAATTCTGTAAAACGTTTCATTAAAAAACTGGAATCCAAGCCGCTTTAAAATTAGAGAAAAAAAAAACACAGTCTGTCAAAACGCACAGATTAAACAAAGCCGCGAGCGTGCCAAACCAGCGCCATCTGTCATCGGAAACGATTCGAAAATAGAATGTGATCCGGGCAAACCGTTTGAACGTTATTTATCGCCGGTTTAAACTGGTTATTCTAAATTCGAAACTCAAAATTGATTCGTCGACACGAACCGGAGGGGTTGGTAATTTGACAATTTTGAACTGAACTCTTTTTAAAATTATTTTGGTCTGTTTTCATCCGTCTGTGTGGAAGGAACGTGTTTACGCTCATCTTTTCTGTTTTGTAATATCAAAACACGCGGCAGCGTGTTCCAAGTTCTCTCGCAACAAAGCAACGCAAGTGTTATTTACAGGAACCATTTGGAACCAC
>DWLI01001353.1:0-15940 GCA_018249915.1 Cecropterus dorantes dorantes | reverse complement strand
GGGGGGGGGGTGCGGGGGGGGGGGGGGGGGGGGGGGGTGTGGTGGGGGGGGGGGGGGGGGGGGGTGGGGGGGGGGGGGGGGGGTGGTGGGGGGGGGGGGGTGGCGGGCGGCGGGGGTGAGGGTGTACTGACGGGTGGCGGGTGACGGGCTGCGGCAGCGTGGCGGTGGCGGGCGGCGGCGGCGCGGGCGGCGGCGCGCGGCGCTGCAGCGTCTGCGTCTGCGCGCCGCCCGCCGACCCGAACTCCGCGCCCTCCTCCTGCGCCCATCTGCAACGCACCGCCCAATGCGCTAAATGTGTGCACAATCGTACCTTTTAAAACTCCCTTTGCACCCGACGTTACTTTTAACGACTACAAACGAGTTATACACTCTGTTACTGACGACCTTCTGAACTGGAATATATCTAGATACGTATTTCATACTACATATTTATTTTTGATCATTGTATTAATACTTCGGTAGGGTTTAAACAAAAAATGGTCACATAATATTTCTACATGTTCTTTATAAGCCTGATGACCTGTGAAATTAATCTAAATGAAGAGAAATTACTATCAACTCCTACCACTCAAATAAGAACGCTGATACAAAATAAATGATAAATGTTTATGTTATTCAAAGATTCTAGAAATATAACAATGTAAATGATAATGTAAAAAATAAAACATAGTGAAAAAGGATGAATAAAATACCTGGAACCGCTAGCCGCTTTGCAATTCTCACATTCGCTACGGTAGTCGTCGCCGGGCGCGCTGGCACCCTCGTAGCTGCACACACACGATGGCTGCAACAGTATCAAATAATATTACGACGAAGGTTTTAAAGGGCGTTTTAAACTGCAATTTATATAAACAAATAAATTAAAAATTATGAAACGTTATCCAATACACTTGGATAACGTTTCATAATTTTATGACCTCCAAAATTTATGTCATTAATAGTCATAATGATTAAGTCTTAAGTCGCGACTGCTACAAAACTTGAGTCTTGAAAAAATATTAACTTTTCTAAATAAAACACAAATTTTAATGACCATCAATTTGACCTCGTCTATACTCTACGCAGATGTCCTGATATATTCCTTTCCGTCCCAATACTATATGCTTATAAATTTGTACACAAGACAGAAAGACGGGGTGCAACGTGGAAAAAATAGGTATTGATTGCAATCAAATAGTTTCCTTTAGTTGAGAAATCTCCTACTATTACAGTTTAATTAAAAAAAAAAAAAACTTTTTTCTTTCTTTTATTTCTTTCAACCCCACCTTATCAACAGTGAGCGGAAGCGAAGCGCTAGGCGGCGGCGCGGGCGCGGGCGGAGGCGGATCATTCGCCCGCGGCTTCGCCACGCTCGTCGCTCCGCTTGTCGCTCCGCTTGTCGCTCCGCTCGTCGCGCCGCTCGTCACGCCGTTCGACACGCTAGTGACGTTCGACGTCATCTGCTCCTCACTTTGAGCACGCGATCGAGCGCTGTTGAGTCGAATCATTGATCTGCAAAAATAACAATTAATGATTATTTTACACAATTGTATTGAATTATAATTATTTTTAAAGTGTATAATTTTTTAAGATTATAAGTATAGTATTAAGGTGTTAGTTTGTTTTTAATGTGATTCTTTAAAGTCAATGTTTTCTTGGTTTAGTTGTGATTTTGTTTCAATTTCAATTATGATACTAACAATAGTAAAAATATTGTTAATTCAGTTGCCTATTTAGAAACTGCTCCATAATCATCTTTACCTCAGATATGTATTATACAAAAATATCTTTATTAGTGGCATCATTATATCTCTATTATATCTCAAAATTTCGTAAAAATTTGCCAAATACATTCATTCATTAAATATTTTGCGAATCTACATTAACTAGTACAAGATTAGTCTCGGTAAAGTTCTCTTTCCTACGACGTATCCGCCGCGGTCGATATCCGCATGCCGTACCTCATGACGTCACAGTACTCACTCATCAGCCGCGAGCTCGGCGGCGGCGGTGGCGGTGGTGGCGGCGATGTTGAGGTTCCGCGGCACGCTGCGGCCGCTGTCCAGCCGCCCGTCCGCGCGGTGGAACGACCGCCGCACGTCCGCGTGCAGGAAGGCCGTCTCCAGCACGGACGTGTCCGCCGCCGTCGATATCCGCGGGATCGTGCGGTGCCTGTACAAGACGTTTACATTGTAATCTGTCATTCAAGTAATGTAACCAAAATTTTCATATTTTTTCAATCTGTTAAAGTTAACAAAACCATTTATGATTCTTATAAGGAACACTATTCGATGGAGCAAAACTCCCTTCGAGGATAATAAATATTTTTCAATCTAATTGGGCACGTTGTGCGGCCGCTCGCGCTCGTCGCGCGGCACGCCCAGCGAGCCCGGCACTGCGCCGTCACGCGGAGGGCTAGAGGGACACAAGGCTGCTCACAGCGCGGCGGCGGGCGGCACGCTGGTGTAGAAGCCGGGCACGTTGTGCGGCCGCTCGCGCTCGTCGCGCGGCACGCTGAGCGCGCGCCCGCTGATGGCGCCCAGCGAGCCCGTCAGCCGGATCGCGTGCGGGAACCCTGCCACACCCGGCACTGTCACATCAAACGTTCCAAGTTGGTTAAAAACGTCTTTTAATAACAATTGTTAGATATACACATGCTTTCAAAAAGAAGCATGTTCTCAAAACCCAAAGATAAAATTAAAAAAGAGTAAAAAACAAAAACTCTACAAAAACATATTTTGTTATGTCTATCGAAAAATTCTATTAATAATCTACAACAAATAACCTCAGTTACAGAACGGAAATCCTAAAGGACGCAGACATTTTTATCAAGCGAGCGTCAACGGTCAAAAGTGTGCTTGCCGCTCAACAGCAACTTTCATTGCATGTGTCGCACATCATCAACATTGTGATAGAATATTATAATACAAATTACCCTACTATGAATGTTTAAATGTGCGATATATTATTTGTGTAAGTTCTATTTTAATTTTAATATTTAATAAATATAACCTGAAAATACACAACGTTAAAGACAACTGCCAGTACAAAGGGAGAATAATAAAAGCGCCACCAAGCGGCGTAAATATAAACTAAAATATTTATTTCACTATATCTAATACCTACCCACCCTTAAAATGTTTTACATAAAAATACTTTGGTGGTCAATAGTACGGGAGTTGTCTTGAGCAACGACCCGCAACCGTTATAGGAGCAAATGGCGCAGAGTCCAGATGGTGTTTTGCGATTCAACGACACGTCTCTGCGAGCCGCCGTGCGGACAACAAGTATAGGAACTGTCTTATAGTCCGGTCAAATTAGACAGTACTACATAAATTGGCAACTAGCTGAATTTTGGTATAATTGTTGAAAAGACAATTATAAACAAAACCTAAAAGTTCCCCATCATTTCCGTGTATGGAAACAGGAATGATGGGGAACTTTTAGGCTTTGTTTATACTTGTATTTTGAACAATTGTACCAATATTCAGCTTGTTGCGAATTTCTGTAATTTCACCCTAATTTTTTTTATCTAATTTGACTGGACTATTATGTCTCATTGCTATATTTCTGTTTAATTGCCCTGTTAATTGTACCTAGTAAATAATTAGTCAATTGAATGATTTTAATTTATTACTTAACTGCCCGTATACCCACATTTCGCCTACACATAATATTTGACGATAAAGAGACGATTATTCTGATCAGACTCCTGTTCCGACATACCTATATTTACTAAACAGTAAAACAAATTAAAACAACAGCAATGTTTTAATTTTAGTTTATATTTCAAATTACAGGTGTAACAGGTATTTCAGTACTTACCACTAGGAGCCAATGGATGATGTGCAATAAGCGTCGGCTCTCTGGGCTCCGCCTGCAGCACTGGTTGCAAGAGCGGAGCGTTGTAACAGTTTTGCGTGTTGGCCATCTGAAAAGCAACAATTTACATTAATCAACTGACCAAATCCGGACTCAATAGCGGATTTACCAGAAAGCTCGTGTGGTAGACTTTAGAAACGGCAAAACTTATGGTGTCTAATATATATTATTTTTCGTCTACCAATTTCTAAGATTATTTAAACGTTGCGTTGACGACGTTTTTCTCTTTTCGCTTACTTAAATTCCTGACAATGCTGACGAATGAAATTTCGGCCACGGCACTAAATAGGCTGGCCTACTGGTGGTAAATGTGGAAATCCGCGCTGCTAGTACTCATATAACCCGTTAAGTTTCTATATTATATTTGACATTTACAGACATTTAAAAACTTGCGCAACAGATCGGTCACCATATTTAACACACACATTCACGCATTGTCACATTTGTCTGACACACACTCCAGTTTCAATCCCCTGGCACACAAGTATCTAAATAATGGATTTAGATTCTTATTCTGGTTCTGGTTGCTTAAGTATTAGTCTTTGTGTGTGTCTATGGCACCCACGGTTGGGTCTATGAGTGTAGAACCCGAACTTGTTTATTAAATAAAGAATTTTGCATTTTTTTCTTTTATATAACAAGCGCGATAATTTTTGACGATGGATATTTGTTACTCTTTCTGAAACAGTTGAACGAATTTGAATAAAAGAAGGAACGATTGTTTATGACTTGTAGTAACACATATGCTACTCTTTACTGTGGTAAATGGTTCACACGAGCGGCGACACGTGTTAAAATTAGTAAAACCTATTTGCCTTTCATTACATTGTATATAACAAATTGTATTATAATTATGAACAAATTCATTGAATCAGATTTACCATACCTGTGTAACAGGTCGAGGTATGTTGACATAGCCGTGGCCGGTACACTGCAGGCCGTCATCAGGCCTCTGCATTGATTCAACGGTCGCTGGGAACGTACGGTGGTAAGTTTCGGTGCCCATTCTGAAATGAGGAATCAATGAACACGTGTATAAAATAAAAATGTGAAACTTATTTTTAAGCCCTAAAGATATAGCCTATGTCGTCCATCAGGTTTCAGTTTTGGAATCAAATATGTTTATAATGGAACTTTCTGGAATAATAGTTGCCGCAAAATGGTATTTAACATTACCATATGACACTTAGCGTACCTACAAATTATTTATCTTTGTTTCTTTCTTTTTCGATAATTTCTAAATTGGCTAAAGGTCGGTTGGTAAAAAACACTTATAGCATTGAGTCTACATTTGAACGGTTCTACATATAGAAAGTTTAAATAAATAAATATCCTCCGTCATTTTGTAAAGAAAAGCTAGTATTGACGGCCAGTAATATCACCGACTGTGCCAATTTCTATATATTTCCAGCCTAAATAATAACAATCAAAGAGTATCCAATGATAAAATGTAGTAAGTGATATATTTTTAGTTTATGTATATATGTTAAGTTGAATGCTGTAGAGAAATAAATAAAATAACTGTTTATTTCTCTCATAGGCAATCTCAAATATATCCAAAAAATATAAAATAAAATTTATCTGCTTATAAAAAATCATTTATTTATATAATCAATCAATGATATTGGGGGTAATCCTAGATAAATCCTGTACTTAGTATTTTTAAGTACATGATTTATCTACCCACCTAAAATATCATTAACATATTTCTGCTTGTCTAATCAATCACTCACATAAATCTTATCAGGTATTAAAGAACTTATGTGTAAAAATAAATTACACATTAATACTTTGCTGAATAATCAAGTTTGTCTACATGGGACAAACACTTCCTGATATTGCATATGTTTTAAATGTATCCGGCTCGAAGGACCAAAATGTAAGGAGATTGAAGTGTTGGGTGCGGTTTGTATAATACTGATTGCTTTGTTGAATATTAATTTATGTAACAATTAACTTACACTAATGTTGAGAGCTGTTTGTAAATAATATAGATTGTTTTATTACTAATTGGTATTATAACAATTATTTGAGATTTATTAGTCTTACTTAATTGATGAATCGGCTTAAGAAGTGTTATTACACTGCTTAGTATGTTATATTAAATGTTTGGAATAAAACAATAATGTCATTGCAAATTGTTCAATGTTGCATAAAAAAATACAACAAAAAATTCCTATGAATTTCACGACGCGGATAATATTTGACTACAATAAAATTAAAATCTCTCTTACGAATAATTAACATGTAACAACACGCCTTGTGCCTACAACTGACTTAGGCGATATCTCTAAGCAAATCGAAATCTCGGTTATACGCTGCGGCAGAGTATAGAAGAGTGAACCAAACCGGAATAGATCTAATGTGGTGCTTGTGATAATCTCGTAACTTTTACCTTATAGCTTACCTTATAGCTTAGCTTACCTTATAGCTATACTTATACCTTATACGATTTTCTAAAGGAGCAGCTAATTAACATTAAAAAAAATCTTCAGAAATAAATTTGTATAAAAATCGTTGAATTTATGATACCTGTATGGTTCACGACACTGCGCCACTACTTCATCGTAGGGCGGCGGAGCTTCGCCACGAGGCATGTAGTTCCCAGGCGGCTTCCACGCCCCCAGCGCGGTCTCGCAGGTACCGCCCATGTAGCCCATGCTACCGCTTATATAACTGGAAAGTGGGAAAAAAATATTTAAATGTTATTTTAATTACATGTAATTTAAAAGTAACAAAAAAAAATAATCACATATAATTTCAAAGTAGTAGAAGTGGAAACCTTTTGTAATTCCACTTTGAGGGCAGCATCACTTAATTCTGCCTAATAACAGCAGAGTTAAGTGATGCACTATTTTGGTTTAAAGGGTGATAGGGAAGACATTTATCTAAAGCATTCCAACTTATCAACTCTAGGTGCCCTTTGTTGTACACACAGAAAAACGGCGATGTGACCGAAGTCCTGATGGCGTGGACCGTTTTCAAGGCACATGTTTTAAAGTAACTCCAGCTTCGCCCTTTATACGCGTCTTTGTGGTGCACACGTCAACACCGGGTCTCCTCAAGGCTTTTGATTACCCGAAAAGTATCTAACATACGAGTAACCTACCCCAGCAGGTAACTAGGCAGGCTATATAGTCCAAGTGAATCTCTTACCCAATGCTGGTCAAGCTCCTCTGATCGTCCGCATGTGTTGGTCGCCGGCGCTTCTGACGTTGCACGCGGTACACGACGAGCGCGACGGTGAGCAGCACGGCCGCCGCCGCGCCGCCCGCCGCCACGCGAACATTCGCCTCCGCGCCCTCCGCCGGCTTCACAACGTCCTCCAAACAGATGAACTCGCAGCATGTTGTTCCCACTCGGAATGAATGGCAGTCCTATAAGCCAATCAGCATCATCGAACTCATTGTTGTCTCATTGTTGATCACGAGACACTTCTGACACGGACATTTATGCAACAACCAACATAGACACCCGCAAACAATCCGCCAAGAAACTCGCACAACCTACAGCTAATGCAGAACTGACGAACATCGTGGCGAGTACCAACTACACTCGAGGATTTACATACCTGTAATCGCACCTATTCCTCTATGTTACCAGGATACTAGGTACTATTAGCGATATACGATATACTATTAGGAACGAATATGAGTACGTAATTAACTTACTTGGATGTATTCGATAGTCGGCCATGGAAACTCGTTCGTCATTCAGGCGGTATAAGTCTTTTAGCGCGAATAAAAGGTTTACGAGTCTATAATCATACGCGGCGTTTACATACGCGTCATTGTTCGGCGATTACTAAGCGGGTTGTTCGCAAGTATCTAAATGTTGCATAAAAATGACAAGGTTTTCTGCCTAATCTACCATCCTGGCCAAATTTGTATTGGTAGACTTGACCTTAAAAATACAATGAGCTAAATAAATAAAAGATAAAAAGTATTTCCTTATGTTCTTCCTGTTTATGATTGAAATTTAAAATTATTCTTTGATTTGTATAATGCATCTCAATCACACTTATTTACTTGATTGTTTGTTATCATGTAATGCAGGATGTTTATACAGTGGAACCATAATTGTGCACTTCCTGTACTATTTTAATTATTCCATACATTAAAAATGAAAGTTCTGTGTGTCTGTATATCACAAATATTAACAAAAAAATAGTTTAATCATACAGATTTCTTTAATTATTAAATCTTTTCTGTCTGTTTGCTTGTATGTGTGAAATTGACCCAAACTACAAAATTAATTTAAAGGATTGAAAATATATTTACAACACATAACACTTAGTGCTTATTTTATTAAAATCTGTCTCGTATATCTGTAGTTAAGTTATATTTTTTAACATGGGCAAAACCAGGAGTCACAGCAAGTAGCACATAAACATTAATAGAATAACACATTAATGACTTCTAACTATATTTTTACCACTACATAATTCAATAACACTAAGACAATAGACATAAAAGGTGTTGGACATAAATAAATAAAAAAGTGGTGGTTGTAATAGCTTTCCTTTCATTCCAACATCGTAACACCTTCAGGAATTCTCTGCTAGACTAGACCTTCTAATGTGAGAGAATCTGTGAAGTTTAAACATGGAAGCATTAACATAACTTCCACTTTTTGTATAAAAAAATAAACTGATTTCTATGCCAGAAAAAAGTAAAATATAATTTACATGTTGGCAAAAATAGAACTAAAAATAAAATACATGTTAGCTTAGTGCAAATGTAATCAGCAAATATTTCTTATTTCATTCAGCTTTGTTATATCAAGTTGCATTCTGAAATAACACCCAAACAGCAAGTCTATTACTATTAGATATGTTTAGAATTAGTAATGTATATTACAAATGAATGTTACTAAAAAACGATATTTAAAGTAACTAGAGATAAAATTGTGTCCTAATTTACCTTTTATGAACTGGAAAACATAATTGGAATTTATAGGCAGCTTGTAGAAAAGTGTTTATTTTAAAATATTTGATAAATGATATTGAATTTTATTTTTATCTTTAATTCTATTCTACTCCTACTTGTAAGATAGTTCTAACAATGCTTGACTTCTAAAAAACATAACATGCTTGTATGAACACAAATTAAATTCTAATTTAATGTATATATTATACACTTAGGTATAATTATTCTCGCAGTTTTAATGATCAGACTCACCTGTGGAGGGGAGCATAACACTGCCTTGCATACTTTGGGCAGCCCATTGTCACAAATACATAGCGTACAGGTATCCGGGCCAGGGACGTAGTGGAGACCGTGGGAAATTATCCTACCCCGCACGTCCGTACAATCGCCCTGCGCCAAAACACCTACAAACAAACACCCGTAACATTTTCACCCTTTCCTCATTTACACATAAATGTCACAGTTCACCACGGAAATAATCACTTACTATGAAACCTCAAGGTTGTTAAGCACAATACGATCGCGACAATCATTTTATTTTTCAATTCGTTTTTCGAGTTCTAACACTCATTTTTAGGGCTATAGAACTTTTGTCCCATTTATTTTAAATCGATATTCGTTCGCTGGCCGCAGAAATCTTTACAAAAGATAAGGACAGATAGAAAATTGAACATGCGTCTTAGCTCCGCCGTCCTGCTACCTGCTTCTCTACGATTTTTCCCAGTGTTTCCCAGTTGATGCTTGCTTTGCTTGATGCTTGCTATTCTGTCATTGTCAAGCCTCTGTCAAGTGTCAGATGTCAATGTCCTAAGAAAATAGACAAAAATCACCATTCACGACAAAGGCACTCATTCATTCATGACATAAGTGAGATTACACGCATCATTCAATATCAATACTATTGAACATGTTCAATTATTGACATAGATTACAATCTAATGGTATGATCATGATCTGTAATTTTATTGAGTTGAATATCCGTATTCAATTCCAGCTTCCATCGTTTGTTCAGGCTTTCTTCCATTAAACAGTCTCGACACTATTGCGTACTAACTCTTATCGTATTATAAGGTAAAACAAGAAGAAATAGATATTTATCAAATTGTTTTTTTGTTCTCTGCATTACGCCTTTATGAATAAAATAAATAGAGAATTAAAGACTGCAAATTGAATATCTATCGTTGTGAATTATAATCAAAACCATTACTCAAGTGTAAACAGTAATAGTGTAGGATAGACATAGACGCTTCGTTTCGTGACTTAATTTTTTAGCATCCTTTAAAAATCATGAAAAGAGCAAATAATCCTTATAATTATACATTGGAAATAAAAGAGCCCACCCCTTAAACTGCACATAAGAAGTTATCGTCCATTTTGAGAAACACTGCGAGAATATTCATATTACTCTATTATGTTGCTTGCCATGCGTGTCATATTGTCACTTGTCAGTTTGTCATTTCATTTCAACGTTTGTCATTAAGATTTTCGTGTAAAAGAATGTCAATTTGTTAATTGTCATTTTGTGTAAAGTACGTTTTAGATATATTTTGCGATTGAAACTTACAATCGTTAAAAGGTTTAATCTATTCACATAAGACTATATAACTGGAATTAATTAATAATGTACTGATAAGTCAAAAAGAACTTATCATATAATGTTCTAGTTATTAGATAATTAGGATAATGGCTGGTTTCGGAGACTACAGTGGTTACAACCGACCTTACGGCTTAGATCGGAACAGGGAGACGAACGATCTTTATGATACGCGTTATCAACAGATCTACGGCTATCACACGCCTTTGAACGAGGAGTATCAGGGACCACCATTAGTTATGGACGACGTCTCGGAGGAAGGTACTTAATCAAACTCATATGTACAGAAACTTGTTCATCATTGTACACACGAGTATCGGGTAGTAATGTCAGAATTTTTATTTTTAATGATGTATGTTCCGTAAGCAAGATCGTATGCGAAATAACATCTACTTGTTGGGAGACTGTGTCGTATTACCGTATCAAATCACGGTGCTACGACACTTAAATCAACTCTATTTAGAAACCAACCTCCAACTAACATTGAAAAAAAAATGTGATGTTTTATTGTAATTCTATTTTTTAAAATAAGAAAATAAACTATATATAACATATATCTTAAATTGCACATATTGATCATGTAACTGGTGATCATCATTATCTTTGATAACGTAATTAACATTATCTCTATTCTTGAAGGAACACACATATATATCAAATAAATAATAATAAATCTATTACTCCTGTGAAGTGATATATATAGTGATACATAGTGATATTCTTATTATATGTCATCAAATTTTCAACTTTTCAGTACAACAATTATAAAAATTGCTGAACAGAAACGTTGGTTATTAATAATAATAGGATTATAAGTACATTGAATTCCACTATTTAATATATCTATTATGTATTGTAGATTAAATCACTGTAGTATTTCTAATAGTAAATCATATTTTTTGCTGAGACTATTTAGATAACCTGTCATATATTGGTGAAAGGATTACTTTTGCACATATTAGGTGATAGAAGTAATTACTACAACTACTTAAGAAATTTGATTCAAATAAGAAACTATTCTTATAGGAATTACAAATTATCGGCAAATAAAATCAATCAATGTTTTTGTCAGTCAATCAGTGAGAAAAATAATGAATTAAACAAATAATTTTGTTTACTTTCAGAAGGCAATGTGTATGTGACCACAGCAATAAGTGTTGCAAGTTTGATTACAGAAAACTTGTTAAGTCACCCATTTATTGTTTTAAGAAGGCAATGTCAGGTAACATATACTAATTCATATATATTTATAAATTAGAAATACATCACAATAAAATAATAATCAAACAAGCACATACACAAACATATTTAGTGACTGTTTCCTACTGTAATCAGTTTATATGATAAGTATTAAGTGTCATATTACTTGAATATTTAGTTAATACAATGTTCAAGGTAACTCGCTATATTGTAACAGGTACACAACAGCCTTAAGAACTACCACATAGTGCCCTACACCCTTCTACCAGTGGTGGTACGGTTGCACAGACGGCAAGACTTCACCACTCTTTGGAAGGGCATTGGTTCAACCTGCATAGTGAAAGGTCTGAATCTAGCAGTCGAAGATGTTATATCCAAAGGCACAGGATGGCCCAAGTATGATGTTTATTCCTCTAAAGTCTTATTAATATTTAAGCATTGTATTCAAAAGTAATAGCTTGCAAAATAGCCAAAATTAGACCATATTCATTTTTTATTTATTTATTATAAAACCCTTGATGACCCATTTTTTTTTAGTAAGTAATCTTTTTATTACTTTATTGTCAGTTGCTTAACAAATAAGCAAATTATACTTTGCCTATATTAACATAAAGATTACTAGTTCTCTTTGTGAAAGGATTATTTTTATTGGTCATGTTGTTTACAAGTTTATTTCTGATATAATCAAAGTTAGTAATGAAACCAAATAAAGTATACAAGTAAATAAGATTCATATAAAAATAAGATTTAACTATATAAATGATTTTGTATTTTTCAGGGAGATTGGAAAATGCGGTTCAGTATTACAATTCATGCAACACTTAACTTTAAAATGGTAATTGGTATTTATATTTTTTACGTCCTTTCTATGCCATTAAGAATTTAATCCTACAAAATAATTTAAAGTTATTTTAAATAAATTTTCACTCATTTAATTTGTGATTTGAAGTTACCACATACCATCCTTACATTGCAGGTGTTTCTTTTAGGTAGGAAAGCATTTTTGAAGGTATATCTTACATTGCATTGCAAGTATGTAGTACTTTAGAAAAGCGATACATGTTCATTTATTTTTCACTGGGTTAGGAATTATGAATATACTTTTCACCAATCTTATCTCTGAGAAACCACTGCTTATGAAGTGGGAAGAAAATGTATTATCTTTCGTACTATATTATATAATGTTTTTCTATAATTTTAATTACAATTGAATATATCGTTATTGCACCTCTTAAAAATAAAAGTTACAGTTACAGTTAGTGCCTTATGGCATTCTCTACCAGTCAACCTTGAGTGGCTGGAAAATAGGCGGCAAGTGTTAATGGATAATATAGATACTAGCTTATAAATATATACGTTACGCTCAAAGATCGTAAACTAAGGAGAAAAAAATAGCTCACAACGCGTTTGATCATAGAAAAACATCCACGTAGCGAAATTCGTGTCGTGGCTGTCATGCTATTAGATCACAATGGTGTGTGGCAATGAAGGAAAGCCATGACGCGTTCTGAGCATTCAATGGTTAACCCTTATCATGTTGGTGATCAATAAACATTTATGTTTGTGTTAAATATTTTTCAACTGTCATAAAAAATGATTAATTTTTGTGTTTCATTGCAGTATAAGCTTAGCAATCATTACTCCATTTTACTCTGCGAGCTTAGTGGAAACTGTACAGAGTGATATAGCTAGCGACAAACCGGCTTTGTTCGACGTGTTCAGGGAAGGATTCGTACGCCTTCTAGAATGGGGTACTCCAAGTCGAGGTCGCATGCTGCCCATATGGGCTATAGTTCTACCGACAGCAGGGCTTGGAATCTCCAAGTATTTTGCACAGTATGTATTTGTATTTCTTTATATATAGTACACTTTTGTTTTGACTTATACATCCTTTTTGTGACACATGAATAATATATTGCTGAAGAAGAAACTACGAATAAAATTAAAAAATTGTTAGAATATTATTGGTGTATGTTATATATATAAATCTTTTATTATTAAATATTGTTAATAGTAAAGTAACAATCCAACTTAACGTAACACCAATACTTTTCCCCTTTCCTGATGCAGGTAAAGGCAAAAAAAATGGAACTACCATTTTAACAAGGAGATAAATTATTTAAAAGTATTATAATGAAAACTTTCTTTACAGTTTGGTGTTAAAAAACATAACAGTGAGAGTCCTTCGTTTTCAACAAAGACACAGACATGAGCTGAGTGACGTGTACATTGCAAACTATCCTAAAAATACCCCAAATCCTCTTATAGAGGACATGAATTTGAAAGCCAACATCTTCTCATTTATCACTATGGAAATATTATTCTATCCCATAGAAACAATCATTCATAGATTGCAAATACAAGTAAGTAACAATGACTCACGCCATTAATTGTAGAGCTATTTTTATATCTTTAGAATGATAGAAGTTTCTATAGGTTCGATGACAGATTGTGAAATCCTCAGCTATAATATAGGGATGCCTATTTCTAGGAATGAAATTCTTTCAGCATTTATTAAAGTTTCAATGCCAATAATGGCATTTCTTCTATTTTGAAATAAACACGTGAACGGATCTCCGTTTTCGCCTATTAAGGTGTCATGGCATACCCTGGTAACGTATGACGTCTTTCGGCCTGATTTATTTTGAGTTTATATATCCGGAAAAATTAATTTAAAAACTGGCTCTTTTTTTAGGATACCTACTTTTGAACATTATTCTCGAAAGAAAACATTTTGATTCTTTAATACTGTAACCATGCTTATTCTCTCTAAGTCCAAATAAAATCTGGCCATAGTATGAAAGAAAATCCATATTATGAACATTCATATTCACAGTAATTATATATTATTCGGATGGTTTGATTCTTTTTTAAGTTTTTAGTACATAAAGTGTTTATTTTCCTTATTGTAATTGTAAAACTGCAATATGATTGAAAATCTATTTAAGCTTTTCTAGTCAATATCTATTCCACATATTAAGTATTTTAAATATTTTGTACTAGTAAAACATATTTATTTACAGGGTACAAGAACAATAATAGACAATTTAGATACCGGAACATCAGTGACTCCAATACTTACTGGTTATGAAGGATTCATGGACTGTTACACCACCACTATATCCAAGGAGGGAGTTGGTGGTTTATACAAAGGTTTCGGTGCCTTAATACTGCAACTTACAGCTCACCTAGCCATCATTAAGCTGACTACTCTAGTAGTTTCAGAGATATCCAACCTTCTGAAACCAGCCAATAGTCCTACTAATTCAGATGACTCGCACCATTCTCAACAGAAGTACCTCTTCAATTGATTGAAGCTATATTTTTTGTCATTGAAATAGCAGAAAATGGATTAAGTCCATCTATTAACGTGGTTACAAACCTGGTCCATTTCATAAATTATTGTAGTTGAATATTACAAATGTTGCAGCGAACCTCATTAGAAAAGTTATAGAAGCAGGTTTTTTTTTAATTTTTATTTTTATAAATTTGCTGCTTAGTCATTAAGTAAACTAGTAAAGATTTAATGTTTATTGTTTTAATATTCAAGGTTTTAATAAAAATCGGTTTATAGATATATTTTTTATTTTTAACATAACATGTACTATACAATCTAACTATATAAGGTTTCGCTTTTCCAGCCGCGCATGTAAATGTTCGCACGCTTTTAACTTGCACCCTACAAAGCATTAATGTGTAGATGGAAAGCGCTTGCGGGCGTAAACAAGCGCATCAACAAAAGTGCTCTTAATTGGGGTAATATTTGAGTTGGGGTAATTCCATAAGAGACATTGATTTTATCTTACATGTCTATAATTTTTATTGTGTCAACACATACCATTGAAAACTAAAAAGTATTGCCTGGTTTAGTACATAAATTTTAAACATTCAGCTTATTGTAGCTTCTATATCCCCAATCTGCATTATGTATATAATATACAGTCAAAGTTCCTTATTCAGTTTACACATTCACTTTTTCAGAATTCGGGGGCATAAAAATTATGTCAATTTTCTTGTTTTCAAAATTATGACTATGGTGGTATGAATTCTTTATTCCTGTTTGTATTTGGTACAAATAAACAGATTCCGCGCCTTCTGTTAGTATGTCGGCCTTTTATTAATACTGCTGTTCATTTGTGGTTTCTGTATTCGCAGCATTTGAGCGGAATGTAACCACAACAAATAAGGAACTTTTACTGTATTCCAAACCCAATATTCAGTGACTTAAAACAAATCTTCCTTTCAATAATCTCCTCATTATAATTTTGCGTCCATTTGGTGTAGATATTCTTGCGGCCCATCCATGACGTCGCACCCTCCTTACTTCATTAGGACGAGGAAAGTAACAGCGCACTTT
>DWLI01001352.1:0-15948 GCA_018249915.1 Cecropterus dorantes dorantes | reverse complement strand
TTTTTTTTTTTTTTTTTTTTTTTTTTTTTTTTTTTTTTTTTTTTTTTTTTTTTTTTTTTTTTTTTTTTTTTTTTTATCCCTCCCCGCCTGACTTACCAATTACAAAAGGAGATCGAGAAGTCCTTAAGTCCTGCAGGATTCCCCGCAGGAGGAGTCGGATGAGGGCGGCCTTGAGTCAGGGCCGCGGATTTTCCGGGGGACTACTCCGTGCCCGAGCTCGGCATGCTAGCGATTACTCTAGCCAAGCCGTCACGGATTTCCGGAGCAACGTCCCGGCCCTGGCCCACGGCCGCGAGCACTTTTATTACCATGTCCGTGAGTTCCTGCAACACCTGGAGTTTAGGGTCACAGGACTCACTACTGCCCCCAGGATTAGTGGGGGCTTGGACAGGTGCCTTTGGCTGTCTTGCGACAGCGGCTGCTGGAGTAGGGGGCTGCGGGGGAGCGGCTTTTGCCTTCCCCTTCTTCCCCTTCTTCCCCTTTCGCTTCTTCTTCCGACTCCCTGGAACCGGAGGAACTCCACGACTAGTCGGCCCGTTTGCCGCGGCCATGAGGGAGCTCCCTTGGTGCTCCTCCACTTGCCGCGGCTGGACGGGGCCGGCTGTGGGCTTCGGCTTCCTCTCAACCGATTTGGCCGAGAGGGACACCGTGCCAGCACGCTTATTGCGCGCTTCCCGCCTGAACGTTGGGCACGACGTGTTGTTGGCGGGATGAGGTCCGCCACAGTTCGCACAAGTGGCAGGCTCTTCCCGCGGACGCGGGCATTGGTGTGCGGGGTGGCTTTCGCCACACCTCACACAGGCGATCTCGCGGTGGCAGTTGTGCGAACTGTGTCGAAACTGCTGGCAGCGGTGGCATTGAGCGGGTCCCCTCTTCCCGCGCCATGCCTCTATCCTGATGCCGGGCATGCACAGCAACTCCTTCTGTGCATATATGCCCGGCAAGAGGCCCTCGGTCCTTTTTAGTATAACTAAAAAGATGCAACCGGGCCGGCCTCTGCGAGCCCGGATGGCGCGGACGTATTCGGGGACGTACCCTAAGCCGCGGAGTTCCTCTTCTATTTCCTGCGGGGCAGTGTCGACGGGCAGCCCCCTTATGGCCACCCTAACACTCTGCTCCGCCGGCAGGGAGTAGGAGAACCAGGAGATTTTCTCCCGGCTCTCGAGGTCGGTGAGGTATGACTGTATGAGCCTGTACTCACCGGCCTCCTTCGGGGAGAACCTGACTCCCTGCCCGTAGGGGCGTGCGTTAGGTGCCCTCCCCAATCTGCCCTTGAGCTCCCGGAAATGGAAGCTCCAATTGGGGAGCTTCTCCACTATGAGTGGAGGGAATCTCTTGGGGGGCTGTCCGCGGGTAGATGTTAAGGGATTACCTGCAGGACTTCCTTGTGTGGCTGCGCTCGTGCTCGGCTGAGGTGCCGGAGTCCTAGGCTGCGGTACCGAGGTCCTGGGCCGCGGCGACACGGCGGGGGGCGCGCGTGATGTCGCAGCATCCATGGGCTGCGGGGGCGCAGCCGGCGTCACAGGGGTGCTGGGCTTGGGCTTGAGCGATGGCGGCGGCGATGTTTGGAGCTCGAGGCGGTGGAGCGTACTTCTTGCCGCGGCCGCAAATGAATACGGCAGCGGGATTGGACGCGCGTACTCCAGCTCCACCTTTGGGCGTTCTGGACCGGGGTCTGAGAGATATCTCTCGACTCCCTGGTCCGAGATGCGGCTGCTGAGGCGAGGGTCGAGGGTCGTCTGCCTCTTGTGGTCCCTCGTCAGGTCTTCTTGTCCTTCGGGGCTGCGTAGGCGGCGCGACGCTCTGTCGGCGCGAACGCTCCTCCAGAAGGAGAGGACGGCGTCTTGGCTGGGGGTGCGGGGACGTGCTGTGGTATCTGCGGGCGCACAGATATCCAGCACGTTCGCCATCAGGTCTTCGTAGGATATATCCGGCGAGATCAGGAACGCCTCCACCAGCTTGTCGTATTTCTCCCGGGTCCCCGGGGAGAGTTCCGATAGCCACGAGGGGCTACGGCGACGCTGGCGAGACGCTGCTGGGCTCGGGCTGTCAATCCGGTATGGTGGGAAGGCCGGGCGCGTTGGGCGCACAACAGCTGCAATCTGCGGCGTCGGCGACCCGCGCTGCCCGGCTGTTCCTGTCATGTCCGATGGGGGCGGCCCGGCAGGGCGCGGCGGGGCGTCCGCTCGCGGCCCAGAAGGGCGCGGCGGGACGGCGGCACGCGACCCGGACGGGCGCGGGGAGTCTTCAGCCTGCGAACCGGATGGACGCGGCGGCCCGGCGGCGCGCGACCCCGAGGGGCGCGGCTGCCCGGCGGCGCGCGACCCAGACGGGCGCGGCATGGGGGCGTCTATGGGACGCGGGAGTCCAGAAGGGCGCGGCGTTTGTTGGGGAGCACGCTGCACATCAGTGAGCGGCTCACCCAAGTTGCCGGCGGCGGTGAGTTGGGGGGCTGGTTGCGGCGGTTCTTCTGCCCCATCCGTAACGCGCACCACGCGCACTTGTCTACGGGTGCCGGAGCGCCCACGGACGTGCTGCGGCGCACGCTGCGGTTGGGGAGGCGCGGGAGGCCCGCGGGAGCTCTGCTGGGGCATCCTGTCCTCGCAGTGGCGGCGCCGCGGCCTGTAGGGCTCGCGGCGCGGAAGCTGGCGGGAAGATTCTCCCCTCGGCGAATCGTCGGTTTTGCCTACCACCAGATTGTAAAACAATGTGGGGTAGGCAAGAGATTTGGGTCCACTCGAGCGAGATGTCACTGGCGCAGGATGAGCCACTCCACGAATGTAATTGCTCCCTTGTCTGGCACGACACTTCAAGCCAGAGTGAGAAAGGAGGCACGGAACACGTGAGAGTGAACGGGACAAAAACAAAATAATCAACAAAGGCCTAAGCGACAAAAATGATTGATTGCCAGCCGTCTTGCGCTGAGCTCTATTTAATCACTTCATTCCCTTTTCTCCGTTTGTGTTGGGATAATTTTGTATTTGTGTAATTTGTATACGAAATGAGAAGGCATACCTCCCGAGAAGCCGGGGCTTCATATCCGGCGCCTATCCGGAGCCCGCAGAAACGCGATGTTGATGTTATCACATGTCATGATTCCGATGCCTTTGATTTATTACAAAATTCATACATGTTTTGGCAAAAAGCTAATTATTTACACCCAATAACTTGAACAAGCTTCGTTATATTAAATATTTTGCAGGAATTTAAAGATGGTTTGCGGAATGCAATCAAGATAACCGCTTGTGTCAATCAAGTTAATTTCGGTTCGAAATCATATCAATCAAGCGGTAGACTATTATCAATGCGAAACGATAAATATAAGGTATAAAATACTAACAAAACTTGTCACGCATTTAAAACTACAATTTTATTGTTTTGCTTCCTATCCTAACATTATGATATATTTTGTTGTTGTAGTTTTAATTTTATTCTAGAAATTTTAAAGCCCTTATAATTCCGCTAAAATATATAATTTTCGACATCAGCAAGTCCGATTGCTTTTTGAATTTTTTTGAGTTTATTCTTATGTTTTATCATAATCGTTTTCATGGTAACATTTACAATAAACTTCTGACCATAAATGAGTCCCAAAGTACCAGGCTAACATAACTTACCGCTCATATGTCCGTTTTCGTACGGTGAGTAGTCTCCGTTTTCAAGGCGGTGTTTCTTGAAGGGGTGTCCAGGGAATTGCGTGGCGGCTAGCGAGAGGCCCACTCCGGACGCACGCTTCGGTGGTCGACCCGGTCTGGAGCTGCGGACATAGTAGCACGTTACTGCCGTTTAAGACAATCCACTTAGCCTAGAAAGGTGATGGCAAAACCGATATAATACAATGAAATAGGTTCTAAATGGTAAATACCACCCGCGACAGGATTTTGGTTTATACCTCTAGGACAATAAATACTAAGTATTTAAAAGAAGACAACGTTAACTCTACAACTAAACAAGGCATGCATTACAAAACATGCATTGTTTTGGGACAATCGCTTTGTTGGTTTTGAATTGATGTAGTGATAAAAATACATGGACAAATCGAACGTCTACTAAAATTTTCAATTATTATTTCTATGCACTTTCATAAGTTTAACTTTTTAAAAACAAGTATATTTTAAATCAAATTTAATTATATTCCGGAATTGGTCATTGGTAAGTCCGCGAACAATTCTGCAGATACTTTCCGAAATCTTACTAATAAATCAAGTTCTCGCGTGAGGGTGGCACAGATTTATTTTTATTTATTTCACTCCCCCAAGATTTAATACCACAAGACATCGGCCGTAGTTTCCACAATTTCACGCTTATTGTTTTCCCATCCCTGATTTATGGTCAAGTAATAGTCCACAATGTTTCCTGGGAAGCAATAAACTTTGTCACCTAAATCTTTGCCCTTAAGCCTCTAACATTGACCAGACTAAATAGTCGCAGGTAATTTACCTACGTACTGCAGATTTATATTGCAAAATTAATTCAAATTAACATTACTTCCTGTACCAGTTGTTCTTTTCAACTTAAAACGGCAAGAAACACATTGACCGATTAAATTGTTAAGCATTTAAAATCGTTTCTTTAAGTTACATAAACAAATAAAGTATTTAAATTACGATTAGGACAGCATACTTGTACACTATTAAATAATAAATTTGTCTCTAATTATTTTCTTAATGCATTAAGTTAAAATTTATTTAGAATTTAACTATCACTATGCCGAAAACAGCCATCATAACAAACATTAATGAACCGAGTAAAAACAGCATTTATGTACATAGCAAAAGAAATATTTCGCAGGCAATAATCGTTAAAATAAATAATTGATAGTGACGTTTGTTTTTAATGAAATAATAACCCTATGACCATAGATACTATACCGTTATGTATTAATATTGTATTCGTATACAATATGACTTTAAATACTTAGTAGAATAGGTACGTCTATGCTACTAGCATCTACATCGTACCGAAACTGTCACCTACAAGTGAATGCTACTTTTTTCATGCGACGCGTAATCAGTACTAAATAATTAATGTAACTATTAATTAGTTCTATATTACAATATAGTACTAGGGCACTAAAATACACTACACTACGTTACTACTACAATGCTGATGTTAACATACAATTTTGTTTCTTTTTAGTGGATTTAAAAAGTTATGAATTAATTGTAATTTGACATCTAAATAGATGTCAAATTGTCTTAGTGGCTATGTAATCTGACCTCTGATATTTTATATTTGTGAGTGGAAAACATACAGAAAAATGGACACAGCCGAGAAAATGAATTACAGTAGTGGCCACTAATCCGCAGTACATTACCAGGGCACCAGAGGCGTCTGCAAGTTCGGCAATTATCGGGGGAGCGATGCTGTTATCATAGTATCGGCTTACGCAGAAACTGAGTCTCGCCTATTTATTTTTATGTCAGCAACCGTCATTATGAGACACTCCATTAGCTTGGATTGCGGTGAGACTCGTTTTCGGTTACGCTTTGGGGCGCGATTGTACTGTTGCGATCTTTTTTTCATGTTCAAATGTGATATGATAAAGATTACTCATACTTGTAATATTTGATTGGAATCAGTTACCGTTTCATATTTTGTGAAATAACTTGACTGTTTTATAGAACTTGTGTCAAACTATTCGTATTAAAAATACAGTAATACCTAATACAGGCATAAATACTGTAAATTTCAAAGTATTGAATAAATATTTTATTCCTTATCTTTTTTCAATAATTATGAAACAAACGTAAACAACTAAACATGCATGTTACCATAACTACAGAGTAATAAATAATATACTACTGTATAGTCTCGCTTCTAAAAGCTAGTGTTATTTACTTTTCTACGCCATAACCTTTATTTCCTGATATACCATAATTACCATTACCTGACCGGATATTGTCTTTTTAATTAGGTGACCGCTGCGTATGATTTATTACTCAAACATAAAATCCACCGAACGTAAACAGTAAATCTATAAACGATCATAATGGACACAATTTTATTCTATGTTTAGTACAGTTGGGAGCATAAATTACGTATTCTATGTTTAGTACAGTCGGGGGCATAAGTTAGGAATTCTATGTTTAGTACAGTTGGGAGCATAAGTTCTACGTTGAGTACAGTCGGGAGCGTAAAACGGTGTAAAAGAAACAAAACCGCGAGCGCGACGAAATCGAATATTGAAAGTGTCGAGGGAGTAGATAAGGAGTGCGCGTGCCACTCCCCTGCCGCCACTTAGGCCATACCCGTAATCTGAATACCGCAAAGCTCACTCCGATAAACAGCCATTAAAAAGCGTTCGATTTATTACTCAACGATTTCCGAACCAATTTATGTGCTGTGCAAAGTTAAAAGACAAAAACGCTAATACGTTCCAGTAAAACCATACAGATCGCGCCGTTAACACTAAATAACAATCTCTTTGATTATTTTAATATAATGCATTACATTCATACTAATATACACAATTTGGTAAAAATATAAATACAAATTCGACGTCTTGTGTTAAAAAAACACTAGTAACATTTTGTTACTTTAGTTTTAAAAACAACAATAACAAAGTAAACTATTTTATGTTTGTCCTGATTTATTATTACTGCTAAATATAAAACCACATTCCATTTTATACGTATAGTCCCCGATCAACCCTACCCCAGTGAAACTAACACCACGGATAGTTTTGCTTTCTGTAATATTTGCTTGGCAATATTCATCACTCACCACCCATGTCACTGATCAAATAGCATCCACCAAGGAGTCCCCAGATAATTCTGACAGATCTACCCTTGATGGATAGTTTGACAAATATACCTAAAATGTCAGATTACAAGTAAAAGTGAGATTATGAGAAAATTCCGTTTAAAAATACTATAATGGATTTAAATGTCCAATATTATAGAATTCTGAACATTAAAATTAGTGGTGCCTGATTTTTTTTTGTGTCTTACACAGGGGTTAGTTTTAAGGTTATAAAGTTAAAATGGACCTACTAACATAGAAGATATTACTTTTAATGTCGAAGATTGTATTGAATTTTGCATTGATACTGCATCTCGTTTTAGCGATTTACTGAATTTGGTCGCGGTATCGTTAACGCACGTATTAACGCTGTATTAATGCTGTATCGTTTTTGCAATCATTCATGAAGATACCAAATGCATCTAACGTCGATCGTCGAAGCTAAAAGTAGCATTTCTGCGAGATTCTTACAATCGGCTTCCTACTTAGTCCTAAAGTAAGAATTTACATAGGTACTTGTTTCATCGATATCAAAGAATTCTTTTGTCTAGTCTATGGTCTGATTAATCTATGGTCTATATCTACTTAACATCATCAGCAACTAACACATAAAAAGTCACGCGAGTTCCTGATCATAAAAGATATTTAGAATCTTAAACGCCTCACCAAACAAAGAGAATCACCGCTACGTGCATCCTATGAATAGATCCGAGTCTCTGTTATTATATTTGTGTTACTATTCTCGACTTTAGTGGACGTGTTCACACTTACTACCAATTACTGACACTAAATCATAACATTCACGTTTCGTAAACATCCTTCCCTGGGATGCGTTTAAAGTGTAAAGACCAAATACGAGTCGCTGACAGCCTATCGCTAGCTAATAGTCATAATCTGTTTATATATTTTTTGTTCTTGTTTCTCTTACGGCCCATTATTTACACGTTACACTGTAACCCGTATGGGAATGTTTACACTTTAAATCAAACTATCATATCGATACTTTATCTAAAAATATTTTATATCCTTTAAAAAACTGTAGTAACTTATTAACTTAAGCAAATACTGTTTTCCATGACGCATCCGATACTTTCATGGAATATTTTAAAGTAAATACTCCTGTTGTGTAAAGTCGAGTGTACATGAAATTAAAATCGTTTTCATTAAAAAAAATACTGACTTATTGGAAGTAAAGTATTTTTTGCATATTCGACAATATTTTTTAATTCAAACTATATTTTCTTAGTTACGTATTGGTAACTAAGAATCTTTATTAAGAATTAAAATATTTTAAAGCTGGGAATTAATTCATGCTAGTAAAAATATTACTATTGCTCTTTTTACTAATAATTATAAGATATTATAATCTGTATTCGCTAGTTTATACAAAATACTAATTCAAAGGTTCCTAGGTTAGGAAACACCATGTCCCATTACTAACACCAAACAATGAAGCACTGTCTTAAAAATGGCCCACGAATCGGTAGACAAGGTAAAACAAACGTACGTAATCTTATCTACGGTAAACTCAAACGCAGTAGCAGTTTGTCTTGGGTTCAGTACAAACATGATAAATGATTTCGGTTATAAAAAAGCGTTGTTCTATTTTACTAAAGAGTTCCGGTTGAAGCGAGATGGTATCTTTCCTTGACTAGACATAACACCTATTCACCTTGAGAAGTACCTGAGGAAGAAGAGACACCATCGTTATTGATTTTATCATCAGTTTTTTCTACTAAATTATACACTACTCGTAAACATATTAAAACAAACACGAATCTAGCCGAGTAATATCGCCGTGAACTCGGCATCATTAAAAATGATGTTTTAATAAAATAGCAAAACAAAAGTTTAATTGAAGCCAAAAATTAGGGTACATAGACAGTAACAATAAAAAGTGAAAGCAAAGCCGCGTTTAAGCATGTCGTAAAAATAAAAATTAAATAAAAAATGCTTAGGGTGGAAAAGTTTAGCGACTGTAATTTTGCCTCACAATTATTTCATGTTCAGATGAAGCAAGATGTTCTCTTAATGTTACCTGTCCCGAGGGTTTTAACAAAACTTAGTATTCGTTTGGTCCGAATAATGAGTTATTAAAAAAAATCATGTTGCTTTATAATTATAACCTCGATTTTATGTTTCCTAACCTAATTCATAGAACTATATTCTGCTAAATCAAAACCCGTTAAAATACTATATTATAAATACCATTTGGCATTCGTTTTATAAATCACAATAATTACAGACTCATCCAATATAAGATCCTTTTTGATTAATCTATCCAAAACAATGTAGGAGTTCGGATGAATAAAATATTATCATTTAATATGATCAATAGCCGTCTTATTGGTTGCTTATAAGTCACATGTAACTATGTGTTTAGAGTACAATGAAATCATAAGTTAATAAAGCAAGTCACTTCGTCAGGTAGCTGGTACGTTTCAATTTCTCCGAGGCATTATATTTACAAAACTAATTACGTTTGTCTGATAGGGTATTAAACAACTCCCGAGCTTCGCTTGATTCGTTGACAGTTAATAAAGACATTCCAAACGTATTTAAGATCTGGCCCCACTTCATCTCCGATCTGATCGTCTCGTGATAAAGAAATGTTATTATGAATGCTTTTATCGTGTACCGAATACACGGATCGGAGAGCGTTTTAATGTTTTAAGTTTGCACCATTTCTTTCTGTTTCATTTTAAGTGCGCTAAGTTACGTCAATTTGGAGTGTTCCAAGTAAATTCAGAATTCCAATATCCTTATTTCTATGCTATAAATGTACAAAAACTTATGTTTATATTTCTAAGAAAGAGTTGAAGGCAATTACAGCCCAAAATCCTTTAAGTAAATCTAGGATAAATCGTCCAAATCTTTCATAATAATCCTTTAATATAAATTAGAAGTCTATATGCATGAATTCTCAAAGTTGCAGTGCGATTTTGCAATGTACGAGAACCTATCCGGTTATCGGTTGAAAACTAGCGTTATTATAAACACGAGTGTCCAGAGGCAATAAGAAAGATCAAGTAAGACGGCCGATTTTTATTTTGTTCTTTTTTCTAATTTTTATTGCTGTTGGCACGAACTTTGTCGGCACGCCACGTGGTCCGGATAATTGAAATGTCCAAACACTGAATTTATGTTGCTACTATGATGACTCTATTTCTTTTTTATTACTTTCGTACGCATTACCAAATTTTTGAACATTTTTCACTTTACTGGTGTTGCGTTTAATGTAGTGTTATATTTTTTTAAAAGCAAGCAGACAAATTTAAAACAGAATAACTTGTAATTATAAAAAACACTCTTTGTTAAACTCCGGAAGTACCACAGCCATACCAACTCCTGCCTTATAACAGCAGTGTTATTTATTTATTGCACCTCTATAAAAATAAAAGATACAATAGGGCAAACTTAATGCCTGATGGCATTCTCTACCAGTCAACCCTGGGTGGTTAGAAAATTTTATTATGTTGCGTTATGTGCTGATGTATTCTAGCCTGAATGCTGTATAAAACATCAAGGGAAGCAACGTATCAGTGGCCACGGTAGGAAAGACTGATCTTATTTGGGGCTGATTACATGTCTATGGACGGGATTGGCCACTTACTTTGTTACTTGATTAGCTCTATATTATACACAGTAATTAGTTTTAGCCGCAACCGTATAAAATAACAGTAAACAATGGGGTTATATTCATCGCACACCTACACTTTTTTTTTTGGAGTTTTTTTCTATATGGCCTCATCACAAAACAAATAAGCTGACCTGGATAAAACTTTAAGTTAGCCTTTATTTTGGATAAGGATTAAGACACGTAAGTTTCTTGGGTAAAAGTTGAAAATTCATACATTATCTTTATAATTAAAAATTAACGACCAAATATTCATCATGAATAAACAATTGTAACTCCTATAATAATTTTAAATGTAATATTATAACAGAAGTACCACCCCAAACATCCCTTTCTAGTAATGCAGGGGAAACAGAATCAGCCCCCGAGGGACAAGCTCTTGTAATTAGCGGCTGTTCATTTCTTAATTTCAATATTTAATTACAAAGGAAACTCGATGACTGCTCCGTAGAAAGAGACGTCATCTTCAGAAAGACTCGCAATCCGTTTTATTTTATTCGTTTAGAATTAACTCCTGGCGCCAACTTCCTTATTGTTATTTGTTTGCGTCAAAGGGTTTTGGATCTGGAGGAAGATACTTTGCTATCGCGTATAACCCAGAAGTAAGAATTTCGGACTAGCATCTTGAGGGTTCAAATCTCTTTAAAATATAACATAGTTTTATGTATTGGAATTTAATTACTTATCGCTTTGACGGCAAGAATATCATCGAAAAACCAATTCCCAGTGTTTCAGTGGTATATTGACAAAGATAGATCAAATCATCCCTTGAAATTTCCAATCATAAATTCTTATTTATGATTTTAATAGACAGTATAGTTCGTAAAATAAATTATATAAATTATAGTTATAATCAAAACTATTTTGTTCGTTCTTGATAAAATTTAAGTTAGAAAGGTAAGCTTCAAGGTACCTTTAGTTAAGGCTTTATTTTAATACAATAGCCAATACTTAGAAAACCGTATCAACATGTTATAGCGTATATTACAAAATTATTAAATCTAATTCTTACTTTTCTGAGAAAATGTTATCAATGTAACTTTATCTCGTTTGCCGTGGAGCCATTCTACAAATTTTCCTTTGTCGTGCCCTATTGTTAGTGGTAATAGCTCCAGACATATTAACGTTTTATTTCATTTCTCCCGTCGTTATGAAATTCCCCTTTTAAGATTACTTACTCGAATATCAAGCGTTTTATTGAATTTGATTTCTTAATAGATCATATACATGATTTTACATTATCTTTTTCTAGACTGTACTGGGTATGGAGCGATTATCCAGTATAGTTTCAGATCCAGATCCAGTTTCAGAACATTACATAAAATGCTCAGGTTAATAAACGAGAGTTAATTACTTACAAAAAATATTTTGACTGTTGAGCCCGACATGAATTTAATAATAATAATTTACAGTCAGAATAACTTGTAAGCCCTGAATTGCATTGAAAACACCCGAAAAATTCTAAAATCGCCAATACTATCATTCCAGATGTACAAAACTTCTGAATATTTAGTTGTCTTGACGATATTGATCTTAGCGATTGTATTAACAGTAAGAATATTTTTTCAAATTATGTATTTGAGTCTAAGTTTACCTTTACACTTAATACACATATATGTTACACTTATATGTTACTTACTTATACTCGTATATTGAGACGACAAAACGAAACTAACAATGTTTCAAAGCAGAAAAATAAACATCATAATTGATTTCCCTTTGTCGATGTTTTTCATTTCCCACTTTACAGTGGTTCGGTGGCGACTGGTGCGTTTGGCATGTTTTGTTCTGACTCTTTGATGGGTGTTGGTTTGGACATGGCTATTCACGCGGACTGTATTGGAGGTCTGTTTTGTTGTGTAAAATTATACAATTTATGGACGAATGACCGTCGCGCGCCCCGTCACGCCCTGACCATTCAAATCAAATTGAGAAAAAATTGTACGACATTAGTTACGATTTTTTAAGTTTATTTTTATGTTCAATAGATAATGAATAAGTGTGTTTTTGACACGATTGTGTTTTTGTTGCTGTTAAATTACCTCAGATTCGTGAAAATAACACCAATTTAGATTTGTCTACTCTGAACTGCTAAAATATTTTTGATTCAAAGTTAATCGCAGTTATTTAAAGGTAAGGAATAATATTATGGAACGGAAGAATGAAATGAGAAAATATTACGAGTCATTCGGCGGATATTAGAAGTATTTTTTTTTACCCTGGCGCCAGTAACATTTAACTTATACAATTCGTTTAAAGCAATTAAAACTTTTCTTATGTTGGAACTGACCTAACGTTATTCGGTTTTCAAATGTACCACCGTTTTGGTCCTTTGTATATTTAATAGTTTTCGTCGATACTGATACGCCTCATCAGGGACAATAAAAACTTTGCTACCGTTCCCGCCGATAGTTTTGTAAAAAAAAATGAGCCCTTAAAAAATTATACTACCTGGTAAGCGCCACATTTGTTACTTTCTAAATTAATTTCATCTAATTCGGGCTACAAATAGTGCCGAGTCATACAGCTATGCCATCAGCGGCTTTTAACTGTTTCCGAAAAGAAAAAAACACGAAGCATGTGTTTCATCGACAACCATTAAAAAGACACTTGAAAGATAAATGTGGTTTTATTTTTACATTCGTAAACTATCCTAGTGGTATGGGCGAAGACAATGCAAACAATATAATATATGTGCTTTAAATACATCAATTATTATTATCTTATAATTGTATCTATATATTACAAATCGTCGTTCAAGAAATATCCGGAAATGTCTTATAAACAAAATTATGCTACGTTCTCATGCTTAACTTCATTTTGTATATTCAATAAAAATTGAAAATAAAAAAAGCAAACATGGCGGAGATTTGAAACAGAATAGAGTCCCGGACGTGTGATCGTTCAGTGTGGAATAAAAATAAACGTTATGATTTGTTAAACAGGTTATTAGAAAAACATCGACGCTGTCGACAAGGAGTAAGGAAGTAATTTAACAAACACAACCAAGAGCGATCTGCTATAGCTACAGGAGAGTTCCGTAGATACACGATATGAGAAAATTTCACAAAATCATTGTTAGTTTAGTTATATTTGCATATGCCGTATCGATTGAATATTTCGCAAAATTAAAAAAAAAACTAAGTTAGTTTAGAGATTAGACACAAATAAAAAAATAAATTTGAAGATCTATCAATAAAGATAATAATTGTCCGACGCATATGATCGGAATGCATTTAAAAATACTGACGGGAACTTTAAAGTAAACAGAAGTTATTCATAAATCAAGAATGTAATAGTTACATTCTGACGCTATGTAAGTACGTCTGAAAAATCTTTTGTTTGATCAGACTCGAACATCTGGATGTTGAACAGAAGTTCATAATAAAATATGATGAAAAAACATGTTAAGTCCTTTTGTATCGACCGCTTCTGTTTGTTCTAAACTATGAGTGAAGTGTTTTGATACTTTACATTTTTAAACCGAACAAATTACAATTAGTGAACTCTGTCACAATGATTAATTGTGAAAATATTAATATTTATAACCAAATATAACAATTTCCGACCACTCCCGTTACTTAATATTTGAGATTAATTTCGATGTACATAACCTACGGATCCGTACGCTCTTTATTTAATTTTAAAAAATCTATTCATTGCATGGCAAATAAAATATTTCGTATTTTTATTAAAGTTCCAAAAAATATAAAATAGCAAAAGGCCCTTATTTAAAAACAACTATTCTGATTGTTGTTCTATAAATACTTAAAAAAGGTACTTAGGTTATTTGTAGTAAAGTCATCTTAAATTAAGCTTTTACATTGCATTTTGTATTTCTTATGATGGCAACGATTTAAAAATCTCTATTGAGATTCTCCAGAGCCTCTGTTTTAATTTATTTTATTTATTAGTAAATTTTTTCCATGTGTTTAATAAACATCATTTGTATATTTAGTATTTAAGACCGTAAATCACTATTAAGTTAGTAAGTCAACTGTAGTACAAAATTGCACTTATTTAAAACGCGTGTTATAAAACCGCGTAACAGTTTACTTCAACGATCAAAACTGTTTGCTTGTACATCAATTGCAACCGAAACGTACTCGCTTCAGAGTAACTAGCGGAGATTTGTTTTGATAATACATCATAAAACTATTAAATATTGGATCGCTGAGTGAGAATACCAGTGCTCTTTTCACCAATTCAGCGCAAGTTATAAACGATAAGCGATTAAAAGAACAATGTGTAATTTAAAGAAATCTGTCCTTGATATTACCAAAATTCAGTATGTAGGCTGAAAAAATTAATATCACGGCTATTTATCAATCTGATAAGTTGTGATTTCCGACACTACACGATATTACATAGGCATGTGCTTTTTATTTTTTTATTTCCTACTAAATCATTCCCGCGGCTTCGCTCGCTTTGAGCACGATACCACGGTAACGACTACTTAATGTATCCCTGACATAAACTATTTGCGCGACAAATTTCAGCAAAATCCAAACATTAGTTTTTGCGTGAAAGAGTAACAAACACACATACGATTGCATCTTGACAGACTTTCGCATTTATATATTAGTATAATTTACCAAATTCCAAACCGTTATCATTTATTCTTGAATGCGTAATGTAAACTCTATCTTCTATTAACCATTTTGCACCTGCATTTGTTTAATGGAATTTAAATACTACAAAAGAACTATAGACATGTAAATAAATTTATAGTACATTTGCATTACTAACATGTCATGCAATTTAAATGCCGTAAAATCTCGTAACTTGGACCCCAATATAGCACTGATCATGGCGTAATCGGTTTGTTATTTCAGCGTTTAGATGTTTAAACCTTGTTTTGTTTTGTCGGAGGCATGTGGGAATCATTGTATTGTGTTCTACATCCGGGTTATGATGAGATCTTTCGCTTTTAATTTTAGACTTATTAGTTGCTTCATTATGTTAATAGAGTGTAAAACTCGTATCCAGATTTTTATGTTGATAGACAAGTTTGTAATTTATATACCGTTTCAGAATTTGCGTGATATAGTGCCAAAGAACGAAATTTGAAGAACGTAATACTAAAGAGATATTCTCTACCACATAGTAGTCATCATTGTGACAATAATGAAAGCGATGGATTTGAATTACATACGGTTATGGTTAAATTGAAATATTAGCAATAATTGTAGATTTGTATCTATAAAATAGCACTCGTAATATATGGTATCATACTTTATACGAATCACAATATTAGTACTTGAGTTTGCTATTGTACAGACTATCGATGTTGGAAATGATAATGTCCCTAAATATACAATTACTAGGTAGTAATTGTTTTTGAAGTTTGAAGAAGCAAACCGACTTGCAGTCCATTTAATGGGATGCGGTCACTGCCGCGTATGGACATCCCTGACCAACCCCATATAGAATAGGGGTTTGATTCCAGATTCGTTGATACTCCTGAGGACTAAGCCTTCACCCAGTAAATCAATCACACAACCAATGAAACATTATTATAAAAACACACACACGCTTTCTACACTCATAGCCCTGCACTGGGATTT
>DWLI01001351.1:0-15952 GCA_018249915.1 Cecropterus dorantes dorantes | reverse complement strand
CATTTGAATGATGAATTTAGATTTCTGTTCTGGGTCTGGGTGTTGGTGTATTCGTCTTTGTGTGTCCATGGCACCCGCGATACAGGAGAAAATCCTAGTGCGTGGCTATGAGTGTAGAAAGCGTGTGTTTATCTGATCAATCTGCTTGCGATTCTTAAAATTCTGTGAGTAATCAATTATAGGTGACACGTCATTGCTTTCGGAAGCAAATGATAGCGTGATGCTGTGAGAATTTTTGGGCGCTTGCACCCGGTGATGCATTCGCGTGACGTCATAACTCATTAATTCTAAGACATTGAAAACATCGTATTAGGGTTCCGTACCCAAAGGACCCTAGTACTAAGACTACGCTGTTCGTCTGTTCGGTTGTCTGTCGTCAGGCTGTATTTCAAGAACCGTAACAGTTAGAGAGTTGAAGTTTTCACAGATAATAAATTTCTATTGACGCTGTAACAAAAAACAAAAAAAAAACAATAAAATAAATATTTAAGGAGGGCTCCCATACAACAAACGTGATTTTTTGCTCAATATTAATAACGGCAACAAGTAGACACGCTTGAAATATTATTATGAAATAAAATGATTTAAAGTAAGTTGCAACTAAATACAGTAGATTCCTATACTGTATTTTTATCATTACAGTATACAGAAAAAAAGTAAATCACTGTACTTTTACTTTACTGTAATTACACTGCACCTGGAAGCACTGTTAGTCACTGTTACTCTAGGCCAGCGTGCCTAAGTCCATATGGCATAGGCATGTCATGGATATGAAATTTCGGATCTGGTTGCGGATACGGTACGGTATAGGAATAATGTTGTACCGGTTTCGGATACGTTTACGGATATTTAGTTATTTCGGATTATCGTTATTCGGATTTTTAGTTTTTATTCGTATAATCGTTAGATTCGATTACGGATATTAAATGTAAAATATAAATAGGTAATCATTGGTAATGAAACCCTGTCTCGAAATTAACCGAAACTTTCATATCGGAGACGTTTACGGATATATTTATTTTATATTTCGGATGTCCGATAGTTTCGGTTACGATTACGGACCATAACATAACATCCCTGCTCTATACCCTTGACATCGTATCTGTGACGATACGCCCAAACGTTTGCATCGTGTACACACGCCGTGCTAACAAAACAAACGCTCGAACGTAAACATTTCACGTCCGAACGGTGTTTAGAATGATGCGTATGCTTTTTTAATCGAGTTCCCAAAAAAAAAAATAGATTATATATCGTCGTGAATATTTATGAGCAGTACTGTCCGACCGATGCTTCGGCGTCAGCTTAGACCAAAAAAACCGCCTTCGGCAAAACCTTCGGCTGAAACCGAAATGGGCCGAATCGAGAAAGAGGTCACTCGTAGAATCCAACTCGGCTGGGCAACGTTCGGGAAACTACGTCATGTCTTTTCATCCAATATACCTCAGAGCCTGAAGTCGAAGATGTTCGAGCAGCATATGTTGCTAGTTATGTCATACAGCACCGAGACATGGTCTTTTACTGTGGGCCTCATACGCAAGCTCAAAGTCGCTCAGCGAGCTATGGAGAGGGCTATGCTTGGTATTTCCCTACGCGACAGAATCCGCAACGATGAAATCCGTAGGAGAACAAAAGTTACCGACATAGCTCTCAGAATTAGTAAGCTGAAGTGGCAATGGGCAGGCCACATTGTTCGAAGGACAGACAACCGATGGGGTAGAAGAGTCCTCGAATGGAGACCACGTCTGGGCAAAAGGATTACAGGCCGTCCCCCGACCAGGTGGACTGATGACCTGAAGAAGACGGCGGGCTACCGCTGGATTCAGATGGCACAGGAAAGGTCGGAGTGGCGCAGATTAGGGGAGGCCTATGACCAGCAGTGGACTTTGAAGGGCGGATGGATTGATGGATATGCTTAAAAAAATTTGCAGGCTCAGAGATGTTATTAGTAAGATAATGTTTGCTCATAATATATCTTTATTACAGAATGATTTAGGGAGTATCAGCAATGAAATCATTAGCTTACAGAAGCGATCTGTAAATATGTCAATACAGTTGACAAACAGACAGGCACTTAAGGGACCCCTGTCATCATTTATAGAAGACATGGCTGTCTCAGAAACACTCATATTGTAAGTGTCTCCTTAGAAACTACTTATGAATTTAAGGCTTACTGCCCATTAGCTATAGTTGCATGTTTGCATTGCTACCATCACAATGCTTAGGCTACTGAGAAGTTACTTAAGCAGCTACCTCGCACCTATTATTATGTTCAAAAATCTGCTCAATGACTGATTACCCACATATACCATAAATAAGGTGATAAATAATTTTGAAACAAATGACAATCTTATTAACCAGTACTTATTTCTGAATCTACAACTGTGGTTGAAAACAGCCAATGAGCAATCAACCTAAATATCTTTTCACTTATTATATTTATTGTATTTTAAACTAGTTAATATGTAATCAGTAAGTCACATTAAATCTTACTATATCATTTTTACTTATTTTTCAGTGGTATTAATAATGTTCCTGTAACTGAAAAAGAATTCATGATACAGCTAGCGATATTGAACCAAAAACTAAATTTTGTCAAAGAGCAAGATTTCAAAGAAACCAAAGCATGTCATGACGTCAAGGATGTTTTAGAAAGGTTGAAAATAAAGTCCATATCTAAAATACGGACTTATATCTTAGAACAGATATACAAGTTCCGTAAGCCAATGGCAAATTATCAGATACCACAAAATGCTATGCTGAAATATAAGTTTTTCTTCGAATTCATTTTGGCCAACGAAAGAAATGTTGCCCAAGAAATCTGTAATGAATATATTGATACCCTCAGTAAGGTCTATTATTCTTACTTTAAATCATATGCCTCAAGATTGGACAAGTTAAAATATGAAGAAGTACCAACTAAGGATGACCTTATGGGCATTGAGGATGGTTCCAAGGGAGGGTTCTTTCAAAAAACAAATTTGAAAAATAAGAGCACAATATTTACTATTGGGAATAGAGGCGATGTTTTAGCACAGCAACTTGAAGCTCCAATAATAGTTCCTCATGTTCAACAGAAAACAAAGGTATATGAAATTATGTTCTGTAAAAATAAAAACCAATTATAAATAACTATTATGGACACTATGTGAAAATATAGACCTTTATTTATCATATATTTCATCTGATGGGTTTTGTGTAGTTTTATATCCTTGAATGTTTAGGATATGACAATGTTACTAATGTTAATGTTTTTTTTTTTTATATTTTCAGTATCCATATGAAGCTTTATTCCGAAGTCTTCAGTATGCCTTGGTGGATAACAGCTGTAAAGAATATTTGTTTACAACAGAATTCTTTCATGTGAAAGCTGGTCATGCTCAGGAATTATTTGACAGAATACTTGGAAAAACTTTATCACTACTCGTGGTCAGTAGACATATTAAATTATCTCTATAATCCTCTTTGAAGACAATAATGAACCTAACATATGATTTTCTTTTTACAGAAAAATGTTGAAAACTATGTCTTGGAATGTTATGACTGTCTTGCTCTATTTTTATGTATTCAATTAATAAACAGATACAGATGGATGTGTCATAAAAGAGCAGTAGGTGCACTGGACAGGTATCTTCTATTATTATTTAAATAATCAACCCTATGCTTACAGCACACATGTCACAAAAACTTACACACACAAAGTGCATGTTTGACATCATTGCTGTATGTACATGCATGCAAACATTATCCTTTCTATCCTGGCTTGACTGCATTAAAACAAATATATAATATATAAATAAATAAAAAAAAAAACAATTTGTATTACAGTGCAACTTCATTTGATATATTGTTTTTTCAGCTATTGGGATTCACTACTGGGTACACTGTGGCCACGTTTGGAATATGTAATGAAGTTAAATATTCAAAGTGTAAGAGACTGTGACCCAGCTAAGCTATCTAATAAGGAATTAGGACCTCATTATGTATGTCCTGACAAGATTTTTTTATTAGACAAATTATGTATTGTTGATTAATGTAATTGTATTAATACTATTTTATAATTCACAGATCACACGACGTTATGCCGAATTTTCAGCGGCAATGCTTAGTTTAAGTGAACAGTTTCCACATGAAGAACTCAGCAACTTACTCTTAATTCTACAAGATGAAGTACATTGCTTTTTATTAAAAATGGCAGCTGAATTTCCACAGAGAATACAACAATTAATCTTCTTGATAAACAACTATGATATGGTGTTAAATATACTAATGGAAAGAACAAGAGACAACACGAAAGAAGCTGAAAGTTTTCGTGAACAATTGCAGGCTAGAAGCTCAGAATATGTGGAGGAAATACTAAGTCCACATTTTGGAGGCCTAATGCAATTTGTCAAAGAGGGTGAACAGTTACTAGAGAGTGAGAAAAAAAGTGATCTCGTGAATTTAGAAAGGAAATCCCTCTCCTTAGTGGCCTCATTCACAGCTGGCTGGAAGCAAAGCCTTGAAGAAATACATAGGGAAGTCCTAATATCGTTTCCCAATCTCGTTACAGGATCTGGTTTGTTGCAAATGGCGCTGACCAATTTCGTGCAATATTATCACAAATTTGTTAAATTATTAACACCTAACGCTCGAACACAACTTGTTAATATTCACGTGATTATGGTAGAAATCAAGAAATATAAAACCAGCTATTAAATTATGTACTCCTCTATTAGAACACATTTATACAGCATTATATTTATTATGTAATGATTAATTGTAATAATGTAATAATATATTAAGAAATAATAATTACAGACTTTTCTTGAGCAAAAAGATGGCAATCAAGTCTCCCTTGTCTGCGATCCTACTTATGTCCCTACGCTGATCCCCGCGAGTCTTCCCATTACTGTGCGACATCTTGAACGTATTCCACCATGCTATGCTACTGCAATGCGGATTTTATTTACCTCCTAATAGTCACATGTAAAAATATGCTAAAAGCGCGTTTGTTAGCTGAAGCGTGCCAAATTATTATATTAACGGCATTTAAAGTGTCATATTTAGGTAACATTGGCAAAAAATCTGTGCTAAATATTTATATACACTTATTAATTAAAAAAAATTAAGAGTCTACGAAATGCAATAACTCTATTGACATCGAAACGCATAACGTTAACTTGTTAACGTTAACTTGAATATTAATCGACGCATAACGTTACTTGCAAATGAATTTGTAGGCGTTTTCGATATTTCCTATTCATAAGGCTTACTTTAGACTTTAGTGCAATTAAATCGATTCGATTTCATTTGCATCCACCTACAATACCTGCATAAATTGATTTTGGTAAAAAAATATGCCATTTTGGTAAATAAAACTCCCAAATCAATCACATTTAATATATTTTTTTTACATCAATTGCGATTCCGTGAAGATTTCTAACTTATATTAAACAAATTGCTACATTGTAAGTGTTTAAATATAAATAACACACTCAATGTGAAAGAGACACTACAGCCAATAGACATTTATTTACATCTAAATATACAAGTAGCCAAATAAAATAACCGAAAACTTTAGCATTTATCTTACAGTCTTTCTTAATTAATCCCCGATGTTACAATCTGAATACATACTCAATGCTGAAAATATTTTGTGGTAGTACAAAAAAGTAGTTTCAAGTCCACCCTTAAATAACACTTGACATTTCTTTTGTTACCATAAAAACTACTGATATATAACGGAGTTACTACTATCATAATAGAGGCGGATTCAATTTGGAAACAAAAATGGTTTAAATAATTAAAACACGAATCTATATGAAAGTGCATTATTGCACACTACATTTAATAATTTAAAACTACTAAGCATGCCTCTTGCATCTTTTACTAGATATAATTTATGGGTATGTAATTTATTGAATATAAACTAATACTATTAGACGCAGATTTTATTAGAATATACAATTGTACTTTCTAACAGGTAGGACGTACACAAGTTGAGCATAAATAAATTGTAACCTACTGACATATTGCAATTACATACAACAGAATATTATATTATTTCGTCTACATTAAATTCTAATAAAAAATAGTAAGAAAAGCTAGTAGTTGAAAAATACTTTCAAAACTTATAGTAAGATTAGGAATTATAAAAGAAACCAATATTTTATTACACGTTTTCTTTTATAATCAATATCCACCTGTTTCCTTATCAAATCCTTAAAATTTAAGCATATTTTTAATTTATGATTATCAATAAATTTATCCCGACTTGCTACACTAGTGACTTAGTCCATATCAACAGCGCTGGCCCTAACCATTTTGTTACATAGAGAAATAGTATTCAGCCACCTTTAATCGACGCCTTTTCACTTTAAATAAACTGTTTCGGTTAAACAAAAAGCAATTGCATGTGAAAGGCGCCATCAAAATTAATTTATCGCCTATTTTTTTAAATAAAAGTTCACTTTTCAACGATCCCGTGGTGCCTAAACCGATCGTTCCACTCGCTCTTCCAAGGGCCGGCGGTACTTATCTATATAAAAATTGTTACGCTAAACTTTCTAATATCCAAGGTAACATATACAATGCCATAAATATATATAACATAATAGCATCCTACTCCACTCAACGAGTAAGTGTTTTATTCGAAACCGCAATATTTAATTTAAAATAAAACTTATTTTACACAAATCACAGTATCACTGAAAATAACTCCTCTAATTAATTTACAAACCTTAAATTATAATATCTTATCACTTTTGCACATATAACATAATCCATAAAGACATTTACACTTATTCTCAAAAACTCGTAACACATTTTAAATAAAAACTTTATTTAACATTATCAATAGGAATTTTTGTAATGTGAAACTTTAATTAGCGTGTTCTGTTTTTACCCGACTGCGTTAGGAGGGTTCATGTTAAGGGGTAATGATTTCGTGCGCATGTATGTCCATTTCTTTGACACGCTCCACAGCCCACGCGTCTTGATGGGTTTTAATATATGACGGGTCGTTAGATTCGGTTGAATTAGATGAGTGATGGCATAAGCTATATATACAATTTTTAATTAAGGTAAGTTGATAGAGGAAAGGGGAATTGGACGATTTTGTTTATCATAGCTATATGGGTGTCAAATGAAAAACGCCAATAAATTGACAACTGCAAAAATAAACGTTATAGCACATAACATACTACGTTAATACAAACATTAACTCCTATTCCTAAATAAATTATTAAAAAAAAAAACCCAACTGCCTAAAAATAATTAAATAAAGAGTGAAAAACAATAGGTAAAATAATAAAATCAATTGAAAGAAACAAAAATTACATACAAAACTACCTCAACTACTTATTCGTCCCAGCTTGCAGCACCTTATAACATAAAATTTTGATTTTAATATATTTCGTTATTGTAGTAATTGTTTCTTTTTTTAAGTAGGATATTTTTAGACAATCGGGCTTTTCGGTTTTATTTAGGCTTAGCGATAGGTGGGTGAATAGAGAAAACGACTGAACTAAAGTACATTATTTGCTTGCAGCATAGTCTACATGTTATACAAAGTACTATTGGACATACACATATATTATGTATAACAGCATATGACAAGACATCTACGTAAGTAGACACATGTACATTACATAATAAATGTCCCATAATGTTTTTGGCTTCGTAGATAATATCAAGTACACACGTTAGGTTTTTTTGTCACTATCTTCTTCCATACTACCAGCGGCTTTTCCATAACATAATCGTTCAAGGTTTCTTCAAAATCGTTTGAGACACTTTTCGGATTCCACGACATTAACGCTGTGACTACCGTGTCTGGATCATGTTTATTCATAAATATCAGACTTGAGTAAATAGCTTCCATCATATCTTGTGAAGCTGAAAAAAATAAATTAGTAAGACTATGGGAGGCGTTTTGAAAGTTGTCTGAAGACTAAAACTTTATGAGGTTCAAGGTGGAACCCCTGTTCTGTAGTTGTTTACAGATGTCCATGGGCGGCGTTAGCAACTTACCATCAGTTGGACTGCATGCTCATTCCCTACTTCAATTGATAAAAAAAAAGGTGCAACTCCAACGGTTCCACCGTCACACCTGTTTGCCTAATAACTGTAGTGTTAACCTGTGTTCTAGCTTAATGAGTGTCGTAAATGAGACATCCTTATATGAGCCATTTGAACTTAATCCTCAAGGGTACGCATCAGTAGTCAACCTTGGGTACGGCTTTAGTCTTATCTAGGGTTGATTACAAATGTTCATGGGCAGCAGTCGCCACTTTCTCTCAAATTAATTGGAATTTATACATATCTAATCAGTGTTAATTAACTTCACTGTAACCTTACAGTAAGTTAACTGGCTTCAACATAACTTTTATCCAGGTCTTTCCTTATGATAACTTTTTAGATGATATATTTATGTAGTATCCTACTATTTTTGTTAATGGAAACATTTTAATAACTTCAATTAAAAGATAAACTTACGAGTTTGCTGCAGCATTTGCAATAATTGACTTATAACAATCTCACATTGAGCTTTCATGTCAGCCGGGAATGGTTTGAGCAGAGGTCCCAACATTGACACACAGAATTGTTTTATTCTATCTGGCACATGTGGTTTTTCTATTATCGGTAACAACATATTTCGTATTATGTTTGCATGACACCACTTAGCTCCGTGGCGTTTGCAAAGAATAATTAGAGCCAGTCTTAACATTTTCTTATCATTGTGAGCACCTGTAAAAAATATTACAATTATATATAAAAGGAGATTTATTACAATATCTTAAAACAGCCTCTATAAACAGCTTATATATTTCTTTGGTTCAAACACTGAACGGAAAGAAAGTGCATTTTAAACAATTACTGCATTATATAATTCAATTTCAAATATAAGTTTAAAATTAAAAATACATTTAAAAGGCAATTAAGGTGCTAAAATTACTTAATGATTAAATTTATACCATACCTCTTAAATCCATTATCGCTTTTCTAAAGATCTCCAGTATCATAGTTTCGTTCCATTCAGAAAATCGATAAGAATACCTTTGGTACAGAATAGTTCTGATGTCTTGGGCTCTATTAAATTTATCTTGGCACTTGTAGAAATGTAACAGGTAAACCAAACACGTGACTAATGAAGTTTTCGCTGTAAAAGAAACACATTGTATAACTGAATATGAATATCATACACATATAATAATAACAGAATCGCATACATAAGTAAAATAAGGATTAGTGAACAACAAAATGGAGCTGAGCGGAGCAGATTTTTTTAGTAATAACCAATAATAATTAGTGTTAATTGAAGCTAAGATGAGGGTAGACATGCATAACACTGTTCATGGATAACCAATTAATAAATTATTTAAAAGACCCTTAAAGTCAAACCCACAACAGATATGTAAATACTAGTTGTTAAACTAGGAGCTCTCTGGATTGACAGGCCAATACGAATCACTATTAAGTAAATATGTATAAATACTTCGTATGCGTAAATTACGTAAATACTTACCCATATGTTCATGTGCATTGGGCAATACTCCTGGACATACATCCAAACATTGTCTGATAAGTGGAACTGCTTTAAACTGGAGACAATACATTGCATCTAACATAAAACATCTCAAACGACTCTTGTTTCTGAAATATCTACACATTACTGCATAGAAATGTGACATGCTCTCTATAATATCGAAATGTGGTGCACGATTCAGTTGGAACAAGGCATGTTCAATATTATTCCAAAGGCGGTTAATGAAACCTTTTGAAGGTAAGAATCCATTTAGCTGTTCAATAACATAAAGTAAGATAACTTCTGATTTTGTCATGGGTGGTGCCGGACCATTTTTTACTTTATTGAACAACTCGCACTTCCTTGTTGGGTCCTTTAAATACTTCATCAGACCCGATAGTATGGACTTTGTGTTTAAATGTCGTATGCTAGTAATGAGATCATCCATTTTTTTCTTTTGCTGATCTTTAGGTGATGCAATAATGGCCTCAATACTATCCTGAATCTTCTGGCAAGTGGAGTTTGTAATACTGTCTGAAACATTGTAATAACATATATTTTATTATAGTTGAATATCTTATTATTCATTGAATTATTTTTAACACAATAATTTAAAAGAAATGGTATAGTTACCTGGAACTTTCTTAGCCGTATGCCTGACTGATATTACTCCATACCTCTCCAATGCAGAACATAATATATTTTCTTTTATGTGATGTTTTGACTCTGTTGGTTTGTTATCTACTTTATCTCCTGAATTAGGCTGGTCTATAAACATATCTAAATCATTGTAGCTGATAACATTATTCTTACAATTAGTAACCACATCATTTTCCAATGGAACTACTTCCACTACAGGCTTTTTCATGCCTTTAGCCCCTGATCGGAGTTGGCGCTCCAATAATTTAGTATCACTTTCCTTAGTATTCGCTATGTTAGTATGTTGAACTTTTACACTTTCATCAATTACTCTTTGGTTTTCTTGCATTGGTTCAACAGAAAATTCATTTCCAGTTATCTTCAAATTACATATCCTCTCTTCGACAATCATATTAGAATTATCCACAACCTTACTCAAAGATGAACTTGTATCTAGTTGTGTACATTGTTCATTTAAATCTTTGCTTAATTCACTTACTGGTTTCTCTTTTACAGAAGCAGCTGTGTCCAAACTTTGATAAGATTTAACAGTGAGATTATCTTTAATAATCGTTGGGCTTTTATCTGACCCAATCTCAGAGTTTCTAAGATCAACACTACCTCCCTGCGCTTTCTCTGAAGACACGCGATGTTCACCCTCTGTTTGCATCAAATTGTTTACTTTTTCTATAGGTTCATCAGGTTTACTATTTGAATCTTCATTAACACGTAAAGTTTCATCTATATTTTCAGTTCGGATTACCGGTAATTCAGCTTTATCATTTTTAGTAGCTGGAGAATTCGAACTTCGTAAGACACGTTTCCTTCCATGCAACCTATCCACTTCACTCTCAGCAACACGCTTGCGTCCTTTACGAACAGGTAATTGTTCTACTTCGCATGGTTTCTCTAAAACTACTTGTTTTACAGCAGTATTAGTAACTATGGAATCTTCCTTTTCACTTGATCTCCTAGTGCTACTTCTTGTAGAAATGTTACTGGCAAATAACTCACGCTTAGGTGAGAGGTCCGGTTTCTTCAAACTTTCTTTATTCAAACTTTCCTCTGTTGCACTTTCTACCTCTTGTCTTATCAAGTTAGTTGTTGGTTTAACTGTATTTGTTTCTTGAAGGTTTTGATTTGACCTTAGTTCTGTCATAACTTTAACTGCCTTTTGATATGCGATTTCATGATCTAAGGGTGCGGAATTATTGTCTTTTAATATTATTTTACAACTTTTTCGTGCATTCTTAGGTGGAGAAGGAGTAACGCTTTTTATCTTACTAGTTGGTATCAGTTTGTGTCTAAGCTTCTCTAGTTTCGATATCTTTCTTAATTTAGGAACATCAACTTTTTTTACTTTTGGCATCTCGGAGCAATCCATTTCAATATGATCTTCAGTGTCATTAAGTATTTTAGAATCATTTGCCTTAGTTTCATTTATGATATTTTTCTCAACTTGATTTACCTGAATATCGCTCGTCTTGTTCTGTGGCTTGGTAGATTTATGATCTTTTTTTACTTCTGGTTTTGATGATACAACTATTTCAGGTTTTGATGGTACAACTATTTCAACTTCCTTGTTACATGTATAATCTTTAGCAATATTACTATTTTCTTCATTGGACGAGTGGCTCGTATCAACAATATCTGTTTCAGATACTTTATCTTTCTCATGGCAACCAGTTATTTGTTCTTTCTGAGCGTTTCCAGTTTCATTATTAGGTGTGGATTCTGATATTTCCATTTCATCGTCAATTTCGATGGGCGGAGCAATTGTATTGTCACAAAAATCTTGAGAAATATTGTTACTGCATTTATTTCGCAATTCAGAAATGTTTCTAGTCATTAGACCACGAAAATCTTCCATATAATTCATGAGCTGATTAAATTTAAATTCCGATCTTTCATAATTACTTAACAAAGTTTCCATCATCGTACTTTCGACCTCTTGAGGTTTAAAAGGTGATTTTGGTATTGGTGACAGAGCATTAGGATGTAATTTCATTACATTTAAAATGTGCTGAATTTCTAAATCATTCTTATTACCATATTGTAAACTGTTACTATTATGATTTTCGAGACACATTTTTTCCTGCGATATTAAATCCTGTGTCTTTTGTACAGATCTGGCGCTGGGTGTTGAATTTTCTAATATGGGTGATATTTGCACTTCAATCTCTTTCACTGATTCTTGGTTAGATTTTTCGTTAGAATCATCAGTAACTGAATTATTAATGCTTTGCAAAGGGCTTGTCCCCTTGTCAACCAATGATTTTGGAACTGGACTCGTACAACCATCAACAACCTTAATCTCGGTGCATGTCGATTTTTCACATAGTTTTCTTGATGTTTGTCCTTTTTTATTTGCTAGCTCTTGGTTGTAATCCATAATGTCATCTTCAAAAGTAAACAGTGATTTTCTAACACACTTTTTATTATTTGCAACATGGCTTATGCCTTCATTGATATTGACAGTATTTGTCTCCTTGTCGACAAATGTAAAAGGACCAGGTAATTTTATATCTGTATTTGTACTGACATCAACAAGAGATTTTTGTTTCTCTTGACCGCCCTTGGGCGATTTATTTTTTTCATCCTTAAAACTTATATCTATCTCACTTTTAGTTGGATTTGTTCCAGTATCAACGAATTTACGAACGTCTGGCGATATTGGAATTGGGCTTGTGCAAGCATCTACAAATGATTCATTTATTGTAACATTTTCGCTACTTATGGGTAAATCATCAATAATGTAATCAGGACCATCAAATTTTCCGTCTTTCTGATGACCATATAAATCTTCAAACAAAGAACTCGAACAATCAAATCCACTTGGGCTAGTAGCAACTGATACTGACCGACCAACCATAAGGGTAGGAATAGGACTGCAAGCAACATCCACTTTTTTTACATCAATATTTATGTCTTGCGTTTTCAGTAGAATTTCTGGAATGAAGTAATCTGGACTCAACAGACATTTTTCGGAATTTGCCCGTGAAGATCCACGCCCAGTATCGACGCTTATATGGCCATTACTAGAGTCCGAATCAATATCGATAAAATTATGATCTGAAAGTGACGCTGAATTTTTAGAAGCATAATCGGGGACCTGTAAAGAAAAATAACAAACAATGAAGAAAATGTTATAAAGAAGACCATCTTAATGAGATATAACAGTTTCAATTTATAAACATCTCATACTCAGAAATCTTCTTATATGATATTGAATTTCTTGTTATATCATAATCAGAAATAAAACATTAAAAATTACCTCGATTGTTGAATGTTTTTCATTGTCACTTTCATCTGATGTACACATAATTGAAACATCTGATTGTTTTTGTTTTCCATATTTTTTTATCCCTTTCGCCTGCCCTCTACCTTTTTTTTCTGAAAAAGAAATAAATAAACATTGTGAACATTAATAATACAAGTGCAAATAGTATGTAACATATTTAATCAAATATATAAAACACAAAAAATTCAAGTTACAAATTAAATAAAATTTTGTGGGGATTTAAAATCTTTCTCTATAACTGTCCTAAATTAATACAAAAAATATACATACTTTTAACTCGTAAAGCTTCCTTTAAACCACTTATTTCATTTAGTAAGGCCTCCTTTTCCTTTTGAAGCGATGTCACCTTTTTATCATTACCCTTTTCCAAATTCTTCTCTAATATTAGAGCTTCTTTTTCTGTCTTCAATAGGTTTACAAGTGACTGAAATTAGTAATTATTAAATTTAGATGGTGCGATCTTATTTCTGCCACTGCTGTCATATTGCCATACTTATTTCTGATCATTTACAGCAATGTTAGTGCTATTGTATTTTGGACTGAAGGGCAAGGCAAAGAGTGGCAACGGACACACACAGGTAAACAACCTTAGTTGTTCTAACTTAATTCTTAAGGGTAGCGTCGTATCCTTGGTTGACCACAGTTAGAATTGTAATCCTATCTTATCAGAGGTTGATCCCTGAGTTCCATAAGCTGCAGGAGCCACTTACCATCAAATGGACTGTATTTCTACTATATAAAAAACATTATCCTAATGCACATAAACATGAATTTAAAGAGTGTCATGGTAATTAAGAAATATAAACAAGGCTGAAAAAAACTCTGAATACATGGTAAAAACATTCCTTCCTATAATTATTTAAAAATATTAGTATGTTTAGTATGTATGAATATTTTGGAGTGGACATTAATAATACTAAAACAAATCCATAAAACACTTAACACCATTAATACCCCAAAAATGTGACACACTCATTAGGACAATTAGGCAAAAAAAGGCAGTTAAGACATGGAAACAATTGATTTCAAGAGGTCAGGAGTGGTAATTACCACTTGCATTGCATGCAATTGCATTAAGTATTTGTAGTAATGGCCGGAGTAGTAGTGCCATTATTTCAAGACTAGTAAATAAATATTATATGATAATAATTAATATACTTAAGATTACCTTTAACTGGTTTGTGTGTGATATGAGTGCATTGTATTTATTTTCTGCATCTTCCGCCTTATTCTGTAGAACTTCCTGATTTGATATCAATACCTTTTTTTCCTAAACAAATGAAAAATAGGATTAGTTATGACCAAATTAATCACTGAGCCTTATTAATTTGTTTTGTAATGTTATTTTAAATTGTCATTTTTAAGTTCAAAATCATCTTAAGCTATTTCTTTATTTCAAAATTATGCATTAACAATTGACACATATAATATTCTTTTTGAGTGTCAACCATTAACTGCCGCTTTACTAGGAGTTTTACTATAGAACAAAGCAGTACAAGAATTTATTATAATGACAATATAAAAAACTCCCAACTTACATTCTCCAGTATTTCACATTTTTCCATCATTTCCTTATAATTTATGCAAACATGTTTGAGCTCTTCTTTAGTGACTGCATGAGCTTTCACTGCCTGTACAAAGTCTTCCGATTTGGTGACATAGTTCTGAATTAGCATACTGAAAATAGATAAAGTCTAATTACTTTCATTAAATATGATTACTATAAAAACTATACATTTTTATAAATGAATTCAAAATTTTCTTTAAAATACAACAGAACTTTCCCTCCTACCTTAGTACGTAATCATCTTTCAATAGGGTGATTGATTTTACACCACCTTTTGTACAAAAAGGATAACACTGTTTTCCAAACTTGGAATAATTCTAGGGACATCACACATCACTTTTTTGGAAACACTTGTATATATCATATCAAATTTCATTTGCAAATTGCAGCTTAAGTTCTAACACTGTAGATCTCAAAATTACCAAATGTTCAGGAAAGCAAAAAAACTATTTCATTCAGTTTCTTTTTGCCAGTGCACTGTTCGTCACCTGTTTTAGTATGAAACAACACTGACTTACCCATAGTTTTTACTGCATATTTCACTGAGACAATATACACTGTGTTCTTTTTTCCTAATTAACTCGCCATGATTGTCTCAAATTCCTTATTTTTATTGGCCAAACGATGGGTCTTTTAATTATTCCCTTTTGAATGATATGCTCAAAATAGCCATTTTTGTGTTACGCGGTATTAGAACTTAAGAGATGTGATATAAGCTTATATTTTGAAATACTCACTCGCTACTAATGATCTTCGACTTCAACCAGAGGGTAGCATTCCTCGGCCTTTCTTGCTGAGCGGGGGCCTACATAAATAACAAAATGAAATGAAATGTCTTTAATTTGTATAGGCCTACAGGGGCACTTACAAATTGTCATTTACAATATTTTTTCCTATACTACCACCGGATCGGAAGATGACCTCAACTGAGAAGATC
>DWLI01001350.1:0-15953 GCA_018249915.1 Cecropterus dorantes dorantes | reverse complement strand
TGCGTATTAGAAGTTAATTATCACTGCTTTACGGTGAAGGAAAACATCGTGAGAAAACCTACACACCCGAGAGTTCTTTAAAAAGTTCTTAAAGGTGTGTGAAGTCTACCAATTCGCACTTGGCCAGCATGGTGGATTATGGCCTGAAACTCTCTCAATCTGAGAGAAGACCCGTGCCAGTGACACAATAATGGGTTGACGGAAAGAAGGTGTACTCGTATGTTAAAGTGTATGTAATAATTAATAAGCAGGAGGTAAGTAGGTAAGTAAATAATTTGTTTGCGTACTTTTGTATTACATTTTATTTGAGATATATTTTTTTTAATTATAACACTAAATATTCTAATTATTGCAGTTACTTATTAAATAGTGAATATGTTTTTTGTTCTACTTTAAAAAATGTCTCTCTGAACCATATTTTCACGCAGGTGAAGGAAATAGCTTAAACAAACAATTGGTTTTAACCATTGAAACAACCATTCAAATGTAACTACGATACCTGTCATGCAATCTTGGAGGCCATCGATGTCGATAATTCACGTGGCACGTCACTATAAATCAGCCGACCGATAGTGATGCCCACGTACTAACTAGATGTCGATAAATATCTTGCATAACCCGTTTGCAGGATCAGAAGGATGAGTATATTGGTGTATGAATCAGTTCCCTGTGAATAGACAGGAATATCGGCGTTTGCAACAGATATTATTATTGTACATGGGTTAAGTTATAATAATAAAAACATCAGCATGCCAACGTGAGAACTATTTATAATTTAAAGCAGATTTTGCGATTTAGTGGAAGGGTATACATGCCGGTTGACTTACATATCAGGCGAGCATCTTAGTCCTCAGGCGTTGGAATGCATCTGAAATCGGTTTCAGAAAGAACCCCTGTTTAATTTAGTTGGTTATAGACGTTCTTAAGCTATAGTGACCGCCTACCATCAAAGAAACCGCAACTTTCTTGCTCATAAAACAGTCCTACCAGATAGTGTCACTTAATTACATTTGTGTAGCGATTTTCTTTTGACTGCGTCTTTTCAATTATTGGAACAGAAGTTTCCAGAAGAACGCAGGAACTATTTTATCCTAGAAATGTGGTGACACGTTCTCGGTCGCACACCGGTTCTACCTTTCAAATTTAGTGACATGATTAAAGCCTTTTAATGGTACACATATAAAAATTATACCGTCGGTCGCTCCTCAAGTTACGAAATCGGCCACTTTTCCCAACTCGTGGAAAGTGAATGTTTGTTTATTTATGGTAATGTCGCCGCGATACGGCCGAATAAATTTTAATGGTGCTGTAAAATTTCGATCTCTTTCCCGAGATATGCGCTTTCTGTTGGAATTTCTGTAGTAATAGGCATCTTCGACTTTCAAAGAGAATAGAATCGCGATTTCGTAAATATATATCCGATTGGTATAATAACCAGGAGTTTTAACGTTGAAAAATTATTTCTCTGGATGGAAGAAATAGTGTAATACTAAATTCAGTTTCGGACTTATACAGCGAGTTTAATTTCTAACATTTTTAAGATTTTGATATTTTTGATGGTTAATCTTTACTTAGAATACTATATTGATATGTAATTGATTGTGAAATCATTAGTACAATCATATACAAAAAAATATCATATCGTATTAATGAAAAAAGACTTTAAATAAATTAACTTCGCTATAGTTTGGAAAATCAATATAACAATCACAAACAAAACTAAACCATTGTTATACGTACGAATCAAAGAAACGTCAAAAATGCAAATTGACATTGAACTGGTACCAGCGCAGAAATACCAGCAGCTTTGCACGTCGCTTGCCATCTGTCGAAAACAAATAACCAAACAGGTCAATGCTATAAAAAGACACATTAAACAAGCATTCAGCGAACGAGCACCGGCAGTAAATTATTAAATATTTAGCTGGTAATTTAATAAAGCTGGTTATCGCGTGGGCGCTGGTTTTACCATCTGCCGCTAATTAACTCACCGAATGTGGGATCCTAAAAACCTAATTATGCATTCGGGTCGCGTGATTTTGTGGACATTATGAACCGCCTTATATGAAGTTATTTGATTATTATTATCATTTTTTAATACGATTAGTATAATAGTAGTAGAAGCTAACGACCGTGCAGTTTTGATGGTAAGTCGTCACAGCCGTCGTAGACATCTGTAAGCAAATTTATTTAGAACAAGGTTTCTATATAAAGCCAATTACATATGCGTTTCTCTCGAGTACTAAGATATTCGCCTCACATGAAAACGAGCCGGCAACTACACTTTTCATCCAAAATGAACCAGCAAACAATTTCCGGACCAGTAGACGTGAGCATTGCCAACTACAAAACAAATATGTATAACGCAACTGTGAGTTTGGTTTGAATGTCACGGCGAATTTTACCAACATTTCTATATCTCATTTAATAAAGGTGACTTAAATATACTAGCACGATATTAATTAGTAGAATTAACGAGCATTGATATCCGTAAGTTAAATTTACCAGTTTCTTTCCCAAAAATACTTTTTATCGTAAACGAACGGAGCGGAAGTTCCGGACCTCAGGGAATGAGCAATTTGAACGCGCATGAAGATACGACCCTCGTGGCTATTCAGATATTTCTAGAAATTTCCCATAGCGCTCATAGCTTTGGGCAACTGGGTAATTAAAATGTATATGCGCTACGCTAAGTTATACCATTAAACATGGTTTATCGCTAACCTGAGCGTCACAAAATATTCACTTCAAGCGTCAAGCGTCAATCGTCCTGTATGCAAGCGTTGAGCGATGATGTGTTTGATCTTGTGAGGCCACAAAATTTCAAGATAAAGCGAAATTTATTGAAATTCGCTCAACGCTGATGCAGCCCTACGATAATGTTTCGTGGCCAAACGGTAAAGGGCGACCGCTAGAGGGTTTAATGAGTTGGTTGGAATCTTTTTTCGCCGTCGTTGGACACGAATCTTCCCTACTGAAGGAGGTTTATTGCATACTTAATTTAGCTATTCTAATACTGGTCTAATTATACTAATACTCATAAGGTCTAAACCTACCGACCATATATGACCATGTTATACAAACATTACACTAACGAGTATCTCGAAATAATGAAAAGTATTTAAATAAAATTCAAATTCAAATAGATTTTTCAAGAACATTGTTAATTAAACTAAAATTTCAACAAAATATCATTATGCCTTACGTAGAGTAGAAATTAAGAGTCAATAAATTGTAATAAAAAGGCTATCTTAATGATTTTCCTAAACTCCTAAGGCATTAAAATGTATAAGGAAGTCGCGTTCCCTCGAGAGAGCACAATTTCGTCGCAAAATGAAGACGTAACGACCCCAGAGACTGTTAATGTGTACCAATAAGGTCAGTTTGTGTCTATATATTTACCTACTCTGTGTATATTTATTTTATGAAGTATCCTAGGTGTGCTACGCGGTTTCAACCGCGACTAAATAAGAAAAAAAAACAAAGAAACATAGCGAGATGTTATACTCCTATAGCCTATAGCATTCCTCAATAAATTGACTATTTATTTATTTATGCACACACAGACAAATCAAAAATAAGATACCATAAAATTAAAAATAAGTGCAAAGGTAGGTACTATTCAATACAAAAATAATTTTAAATTCGAACCAGTAGTTCCTGATATTAGCCTGTTCAACCAAACAAACTCTTTTGCTTTATAATATTAGTATAGATATTTGTTCTATGTAGCAACCGAGGGTGCACTCTGTTAGATGATGAGTCCTACCAGAATTTGGTCACTAATGCAGTGCTGCTCTGAATGCAGTGAACCACCACGACACATATCTTTTTTTAATAACTAAAGTTGCGTTAAGAGCACTTTTGTAAAGCAATCATAGCTCTGAGACATTGGAAGACTTCTACAGCTGACATCGGGGACTACTTTATCTAATTTGGAATTGACAAACATTACCGTACGGTGGAGTGTACGATTATTACTACTGTAATAACACATACATATCAAAACCTGTTTGATGGAGGTAAAGGTACTAATTTAAAGCTTATATTGTAATGCACCCACTGTTCCAGTGAATGCATATTCATTAGACTAACAAGATTTTTTACCAAGTAATGTTGATAAGTATCTTCTTTGGTATTTCTTCGTGCGATACAAAATGATTTTGATATTTACCTGAAACAAAATAGAAATATATTAATTTATATTGCTTACTAGGTATGCTACGCAAGTTCACCCGCTACTAAATAAGAAAAAAAAAACAAACAAACATAGCGTCATTTTATATAGCCCGTAGCCTTTCTCAATAAATGGACTATTCAATACAAAAAGAATTTTTATATTCGAATTAGTAGTTCCTGAGATTAGGTCCTTCAACCAATCAAACTCTACTCTTTTATAATATTAGTATAGATATAGAGATTTAAGATTCGCCAATACTACGTTTTAAGTATGCGCGTTTGTATGTATGAATGTGGACTTTACTTAAGTTTAGTTAGACTAGGCGGGAACACTGCCGTGCCTCCGAATTCTAGAGTTAAGTGATACTTAATACGTATTTTATTCAGATATATTAATATTGTAGATATAACTATAATTCTGAAAAAGGATATTACTATACTTAAAGTATAGACAAATTGATTGCAAACAACTGTTAAAAACAGAGTTCGGTTAGAACTTTTAGTAAAAGCGTTCAAGTAATTTCGTTGTTGTTAAATACTTGTTATTGCAATTAATTGAGACAGCGGGAACTGTAACTTTAGTAAAACGGATACATTCCGTTAAAGTTAACAAATGATATGTGAAACCACGTAATATTGTTACCAACCCGACAAATATAAATGAATGGGAGAATAACGGAGAGTACATTCTTTGGATACATTACACCGTGGTCTCATTATAATAATTATTCATAAAGTTGTTACAAAATTTGCTATTTCTATTTCTTTTTAATCAATAAAACCAATAAAACCTCTTGAACAGTAAGTTCTACTCCAGAGGACTGAGATGGTCGCCTCATGTAAAAGTGTGCTGCCAGCCACACCCTTCCATCGAAACGCAAGAAATGCTTCACGCTAGAAATAGATGTGGCGGTGGTACTTCCCCGGTCGAACTACACTGGTTCTACCACCTTTAGAAAATATATAAGCATAGGATTTACATATGTGCATGTTTATATAAATAAGTTCTTTATTAAGAATACTGCCGTATTGCGGATCGGTAGATTAGATACTCCATTAAAATATTACGGAAAATTGTCTGGGTTCTTAAAATAACCCAGAATCGAAATCGAGACCCGAAATCGTAATATTAAGTGACATTTACATACTTATACGTATTATGACTTCGGTTTTAAATTTGAGTCTCTGGATTTAAACTTTGCTACCGCCTACACATATACAGAACCACTTTGTATACCTATTACACATCAGATTGTCAACTGTTGTTATTGACAAAAATAACTGAATTGAATATGATCTTAAGACTTTACGTTAAAGTTATCGCATAGAAAATCATCTACATAAAGTCTATAAAACAGTTTAAACTACTAATAGACCATTCGAAGTACTCAAATATTTTACTAATTATATTTTTTTGTTTCAACCTTGTTAATTCAGTTCAAACATAAGCAGGTTTATTATAAATACAGCTAATTACCCAAAAGTTCAAGTACAAAACATAAAGTTTAAACATAAAAGTTCCGAACAATTTATCTCCACTGGAAGTTATTACTAAAATACAAATACGGCCATAAAAATTCATCACAAAAGCGGGATAAATCCCGTTCGGTCGAATAGTAAAATTGTCAGAAATCAAATTGTTCGTGGCACGAAATCAAACATTTATAACACTTGGCACTATTCCACTCGTACCTACATGATGCGTTGCGCAACGAACACATTTGTTCCACTACAGGCGAATAAACGATTTAGTCCAGTCAGATAAGGCCTAAAATCAAAATTTTACACTATTTACATTTTTGTTATAATGTAGTTCTAATGATATAAAACCGATGTGTAAAGGTTTTCGTGCCGGCAAACCCCTGCAAGGGTTGAAAAAAAATATCAAAAGTGTGTTGTCGCAATTACTCGAAAACGGTAAAAATTAGTCAAAAAAAAGTTGTATTGAAAGTTGGGAGAGCGTAAAATTCTAGATAAAAATTCAATAACTTATTTCCTCCTATCAAAATTAAGCTTCTTTATTTGTCAAACATTATCACTTTTAATATTGTATGTAAAAAAAATAACATAATATACGACTTTAATAATTTAAATATATGTTGGTTCTTACATACACAATACGTAGAACATAGTCCCGAAGTCGGCGGATTACATATTTTGTTAGATTACAATCCTATCATCCTACAAGTATATGTAGTGTCGAATTGAGACCCACCTCCTTTTAAGTCGGTTAATTAACCAATACAGTAGGGTTTCGAGATTTCAAATTGAAATTATAAATCCAAATTCGATTTAGGCGGTCATCAGTATATTAATGCACACTAATTTGCCTTGAACGCTAAATTCAAAAAATAAAGGATCCTATAAATATGGAAGATAACGAACTGTTATTTATCGTTACTGATTACGCATTACTTTCGAAAATTGTAAACATCACTTTCTAGTAACACTAATCATTGTATACCAACTACAACTGATCTCATGATCTTATTGATTAAATCGCTGTTCGATGCAAGTCTGACAGCTTCTCAATAGAGATTATGCAAATTCCCATCTTGTCGATTTGTCTAAGGCTTACAATCAGATATTCTTACACAAGTGCCTTATTCGATGATTTGGTTACCGTGTTTCTCATCTTTATGTGACTCGTTAGATAGTTGACGAAGGTGGTATAAAATATCATTGATATTTATGTAGCTTATAAAGATGCTCGTATACTTCCTCTCGCCTTATGAGCTTTTAAGACATAAAAGTTATCATATTCTCTAAGACTCTTTGATTACAAACGTATCGCTAGTGCTTCACTGATATGACTAAGACACTGATAATAATCCCAGATAAAATTTTAATTAAAATCTTTTTAATGCATGCCTTATCTCGTATCTGATCAGTTTTATAATAACTTTTGTCATGATAGCATAAAGTTAATGAGTTCATCGTGTATTAATTTACATGTATAGCTCCAGGCTTTGAGATGACGAGATTTGTGTGCATGACGCGGCAAAGATTATGTAAATGTAACAAATGAAACTACCGTTGCGTCATGCGCATTGTTTGATGCCCCTGATCCGTGCCAAGCTTCTTCTGAAGTTATTTCATTAAATTTAGAACTTCTCGGATTGTTCTTCTCAAACTGGGATCCGAAATTACTATGATTTAAATTATTTGTTACTACAATGTTAGCTCTAAACCAGTTTTTCACATTATTTTTTATCATGTTGTAAGTTATATTGAAATTAAATATTAGAAACAATGTCGAGTCCTCGTTATTTTTTCGTAATAGAAAATGTTTCGAAGTCCCCATTTTTCAACTAAAACAATGTAAAAGTTGTCAGTATACATTAAGCATTTTAACAATCCAAATGATCTTCAGCTGGGTCTTTTCTTGCAAATTCTTTAGTTTCAGCTAGTGCCTAATTTGTTTTAATTAAGAACTTTTCAAAGTTTCAATTGGTAACTGCTGAAATTGGAAAAGTTGATAATTTTACTTAACCTTTAGGTCTTGTTGACAGTACGTGACAGTCCGAGGTCACCGGAGATAATTAATTCAGGACCTTACGAAGATATTTAAACTTTGCAGGTAAATAAGGTACAGCAAATCCATTTCATCAAGGTCACAACTAAAACTTTGTTGCGAAAGAAGCTTCTATCTTGATTCTCGTAACTTTGCAAATAGTGTAATTTTCGTATCTAAATCGAAATATTGCATAATGTAATTTGAAAAAATGTTATCAACCATCAACGCTCACTGTTAGTTTTGGAAAATCTGTGTAGTTCGGATTACTATCTTGACACTGCGTCTGAATCAAGCTATAAGCAAATTTACTGAAACTTGTTCAAAAGCTTTTATAATGAAATTTGATACTTTTAATACTACGTTACAACATGGATTATATTATTTCATAACATTTAAGATGTAAATGTTCTCGTTTCTTCCCTTATGAACCATTACCAGCTTTCACAAGAGCAGCTCCCAGTGGAAGCCGTTTGGGAGACTAACGAGCAATTTGGTATATCTTAATAAGCGATCGCTGGTTCTCGCGTTATCGCAACATCTACGCAAACAACACATCAATGTTTATATTATGTTCAAGATCAGATGGGTACTCGTTTAAATATTCAAATAGGATTTCAGAGTAATAATAATTTAGATAAAAGTTGTACGTATACATTTTTCCCATCGTTAAAAAAATTAATACCTGTATAGCAGTTAAACAATAGTTTGTTTTCGACTCAGTCGAAATACTAAAAAAATACTCAAAGTAATGCATCACATTGTGCACGATTTAAAAATAAAAGGCATTCAAAACTAACAAAGCAAAAGAGAACACATAAGGAAAATATGAACGCACAAAGTCCAAGTCATAGTTGATGAAACATTACATAAAAATGATTGCTCATTTCACGCAATTGTTTTTATCGTAGCTCATCGCGAGCGACTGCGTAGAGCGTTTATTTATAAACAAGTTGTGCGCGGAGATGCACCAATAAAAGTTGTTGTTTCCGCACCGTACTATCGCGAATATTAAAAAACATGAAAAATTGGCCTCGAGCCAGCGCTACGAGCCACGTTTGAACGAAACAGAGCCTCCGTGTATTGCATGCGAACCGTTTCCAGAAGAATACGCTATGAGTATTGTTTACTTGCGTACGGATTTTGATCCGGCTCGAAGGACCAAATGAGTTTTTAGAACACATATCTGAAATTACTTTTGAATTGTGATTAAGTTTCGCGAAGTTAAAGCTCTGCAATCCTCATATCGCCTCATCCATCTATCTCAAAGTGGATCAACAGTGTTAAAAAGTTTAGCAGGTCGTGGGTAGTTTGCTTGAAGGCTTCAGGCGAACTTTGTTACAGTACGGTCTGCATTTACAAATTCAATTCATAACTAAACCTATGTAGGTTGAAGGGAAATGTATTTGTCGGAAGTTGTAACAGACCGAACGTGTGTATTTTAGTGTACAACTTAGGCAATTAATATGAAATTTCTGGTTAAGTAACTATGTAGAACTTAAAGAGTTTATAGATCATTGACATTGGTGCATTTTAAAATAGCAAGCACCTCAGATGTAACAGTATTTAGCCCAAATTAGAATTCTGAATCTTTTGAGAATGCCTATTACAAATGACCGATAGCTGTATCAGGTTAAGTTTCTGTAAAGTATCTATAAATAATAAATGAAGTATTTGTTAGTAACAGAGGTTAGTGTGGACTTCTGTGCGGGGTTCCAATTTAGTTCTTAGGGGTAGCAACTCATCTGTGATCGACTTCACTTAGGGTCCCATTTTATAAAGAATTGATTCCAGACACATGAGCGATCAAAACATTAGGAAAGTGTTATACATTCTTCTAGATTATTCCAGTTGATATCACTTTAATGAAGTGATCGTAATTTAGATTGCTAATCTATCAGTAGTTTTTATGTAGTAAGCGAGTCGGTTGCAACGTGCAAGTACTCCTATTTCTCGTACGAAAAAACGTGTGCATCAGGACTAATCCCAATCGGAACTAGCTCGTCCATCTCATCGGGAGATTGGAACGAAACTAGATTCTTTCGGTTTCATGCCTCCGCGGCCAACGGACCATTATTGGCCAGTAATGCTATTTCTCGTCATGAATTTTTATTCCCTATTTTCTGTTCGGAAACGGTTTCGTAGTATTGTCTCTCGAGATATCTCATGTGTAGGACCTACATTTTCATTGTGATCGTATTTCTTGTCCTCAATAATATTTAACGATTAAGCTTTCTTCCTTATCAAGAACATTGGCTCGTAGTGGACACCATATATTCAAAAATATTACGTATAGTATTGATTTCTTATTAGCATTAGCTAAGTATGTGAATTATTTATTTCTATCAATAATTTTCTGTCTGTGCATTGTATATTATGTGTTTGTGTATATACGTATATTTTTAATTATATGGCTTGTCATTCAATAAAAGTTGAGCTTTTTTCCCTTGTTTTTTTTTCTTGTTTTCAATAAAGTGTACTCGTATATACTACAATCATATATAGTTGAAATTAAAATTGATTTCGGCAGATTAAAGACAGCACATTATTCGTTTACAAATAATATTTAGATAGTTTATGAACAAAGAGGAATACAACTATTTTAGTAGTACTTAACATTGTGGAAAAAATATTTCGCATTCAAACCGCTAATATAAGCGAGTCATTGATTTCACTATCCCGAGCGCGGCAGTGGCGGGTTAATAGCGCAATTGGGGCTTGAGCGAGCCTTTTTGTTCAAAAATGGTATTATTACGGTCCTGGTTTCACGAGACTGTTATTTTTTTCACAAAAATGTAAAATGCCTCCACAATAATAAATGAATGAAAAAGTACTCACCACTGTCCATGCTCGGTGAGCATTTGAGGGTTATTAGCGCAATTAGGACTCGATCGCGATTCGGTGACGCTTTTTGAATCGAAAAAGTTAAGGCATTTCTGTTTCGAAATCTCGTTTTGTAAAAAAGTTGTAAGTTTTAGTATCTAACTCACAGTATAAGAGTAATTGATTCGACTACCATTCACTCGGCAGTTGAGGGTTAATAGCGCAATTGGGGCTTGAGTACGATAAAGCGGGGCTTTTTGGTTATTTTCAAAATGGTTTTGTTGAATATCTACATCATTGCGGCCTTAGTTTCGTTATCTGATGTACCTAAAGGTAAATTCCCTCGCCTCGTGTACACTTTAATGTGGCTTATTAGACCAATGTTATCACTGGTTCTTTTGTTAAAATCATATAAAGGTTGTATAAGTGGTAGGAGCGACATTTTGGTCTTCAGAACCATTCATCGATACACCTAAAGATATAATGAGCATTCATTAAAGGTTAATATTACGCCAGTACATTTCAGTGCCGTAGTGCCTTAGTGGTCATTCGGAAACTACCTTGCCACTCCGTAGTTTACTGAAGTATTTATTGATTGTATTTTGTTTTGATGAATAAATTCACAAGTTATTTCATTGAAAATTTGTTGTTTGCTTTTCTTAAAGGATTATTATTCTCTTCATAACGTTGACGTTATATACGTCTCACAGGGACTTCAAGGTCGTAAAATTTGACATTTTATCAATATAAGAATCACGCGCGACATAACATTTCTATACTTGAGGACGCTTCATATAAGTACCGATTTAAGTTCCTAAGTACACATTTTCAGGTATAAAAGGAAATGAATACAAATAATACTTCTCCCTTTATACCTGTCAACGTAATCGTATATTAAAATTTTACTCTAAAAGAAAAAATATCAAGCAATAAGCATGAATAGAGCGAACAAATTCGAGGAATTTAATGTAAATTTTATAGGCGTTGAAAGCTGTTCACCAATGCGCTAAACGATTATCGGAATGAATCAAATTCCGAAACAGTGTTGTATAATGTGATTTATTATTGTAATTTACAATGTGTATAAATATTGTTAGCTGGCTTTCGATAGTGTTTTTCGTGTATCTGATTTGTACGGCTTTCCATAGTTAATCGTTTTGAGGTTTGTAACTATTTGAAGTGGTATTTTACACACCACGTGGTTGATAATTTTATGTACCGGTGCATACATATATCTGTGGTTTCATAAAGGTATTACTTTATGTCCAGGACAGAACAGAATGGCCTAGGACATAATCTTAATATAGCACCTATAACTTTTCTCTAAGCAATATCAGTCTCTCCCCGTTGTTTTAATTTACATAAATGCCAGTATTGAAAAAATGTTCGTCTAAAACTATACGTGTATCACGAAAACATTGAACGCATGTAATCAGAAAACAAAACAAAACAAAAATGCTACGTTCAACAATTTGAGACACAAAACATTCCATTTAAAAATTCGGCAATCCTAAACGAAATTAAAAGCGTACTGCAGTTCAAATTCCCGCTCCAATTGTTAGTTTTCGCGGCTATTATCCGAACAAAAACTATGCTAACGGTCATTTAGGCCCCCAGTGCGCACGGGGCGGGTTAATCGCGCCATCGTCGCTGTTATAAACACGTTCGCAACGTTCGCTGTGAATTTTAATCTGTGCATAGGTGTTAGGGTTATAAAATTTAAGTAAAATAGAGCAGATTAAGCTATCTCGTGTGAAAAGCTGTTTTAAAGAGAAAGTGTTGTGCTAATGGGATAAGGCCCGGGGCGGGATTAAATAACGCCATTACAGTGAATTTTAATACCTACATTTATTCCGTTACCTGTATCCGCATATCAGTGTATGGTATAAAAGATAAGGGCGCTCTAAAAAAGATAATGTGGTCTATCTATCTGCTTTCAAGCTAATCTTCGTTTATAATTATGGAAATTTTAGTGTAATTTTATCATCATTAAATCTTAACTATTATGGAATTCGTTAGGGATTGCAATTCGTTATAATGGATTGAAATAGATGGACATTAGATTCTAGAGATACTATTTTGATAATAATGCCCGTAGGGTTGTGGTCTATATTGAAAGGTGTGGAAACATTGAGTGAGGCGTTCTTAATTAGTTCTAAGTGGCGAACCATATGTGACCGACTACAGGTAATCATTCGAGTTGATTACAAATGTCCATGTTCACCATTGAGTTCACTTTTACTACAATCGAGTGGATTACATCTTAATTCAATTTAATTAAAGTACAAGTAATTGTTGCACGTTATTGCAGAATTTTGTTACAATTTAATTAATTACAAAATGTATTTTGCTTATGCACTTCGCAAAAATGTTATATTATATTTTTTTGTAATTTTCACATGTGCAATCAACTTATGACATCTTTTATATCTTTTTTCCTTAATTATCGTTAATACGATTATGACATGTAAATTTAATATTATTCTTATAATTTTTATTTCAAATATGTTTTATTATGTGGTAATTGAGTTTGCGGCGATACTTAGATATAATTTCATTATTTTATTTATTTGTATAGTTGTCGCGTTGTTGGCGTGACTTATAAATAATTAAAATTGAATGGCTACATTACATTAGATTAAATCTGTTTGCAGGTAAAGCTAATTTCCGTGCGAATAGATAAAAAAAAAATACCTACTGATACTTCAGTATGCTATGGGACGTTAAGACCCGAGCAGTTGGGTGTTATAGCGCTATTCAAAAACTATAAAACTGTAACGGTAATTTTTAATCCGTGCACTAGAGCATCTATATTTTTATTTAAAACACGTTCAGCGGACGTTAAAATATAAATAGAAGACCTGTTCAGACATTTTAGAAGACCAGAAACATTTGGAGTATTAAAAAGCATTAATTAACTAATAACCGCATTTAAAGATCGCGGAAACTATTAAAAAACTATAAAGAACTCACCATCGAATTTTTATATGCGACCACCCTGAGATTTACCGTGCATACGAGAATGGTTCATAAGTAAATTATGAAAGTTACTTAGGTAATTTCTTTCTATAATACTTGGAATATTCTACATATTCATAACTTATGTATAGTTTACATAAGTATGTTTTGTAACGAAGAACCCATAGTCACTTTCGTCTTTGTTGAAGTTTTTGTCGAAGTCGGTATCGCTATCGATAAACCGATGAAACAAAGACTTGAACAGACTTATTTTAGTATGATCTCAACATTTTCGTTATGCAATTGATCCATCTGCCTACTGCAGCCCTCTACTATGTCCGCCTACACGTACTGCAGTACTGGACATAGGTCTTCCCGGCCTATGTCCGCCTTCCCTTATAGTGGATTTTTCCAATAGTCAATGCGCCTGGCATGCATGTTGGTAAACAAATTGGTTGCTGATGTTACGCACATAGCTGCTGTTGCCCATCTTTTGGATTAATTATCCCCTCCCCTATTCCATAGATATCACTAACATATTCGGGGGAGACGGAGTGGTACTATTCAAGATCGACACTACAGATACCATAATAAAAATGAAAAACGTATTCTGCGTACTCTATACATGTTTTGTGTAAATAAACAGCGAGTAAAAACACAGCATCAAAAAACCCGTACACTGCCGTATCATTTTTTCCTTTCTTTATAGCGATTCTGACATCTTAACCCTGCGCTGAAGGCGGCTCATAATATTTTTATCGCTGGGTCGGGCGTGCGCAAGAATCATAATAATAACAGCCTACCTGCTACGTGGATAAAAAAATATGTTACGACGAATTTTAGACGAAACAAATATTTTGCGATGGAAAGTAAGCTGAGCCGTGGATATGATAATTTTTATATTTCGTTAAAAATATATTTAGAAAGGTCAAAAATTTTAAATTAATTAAATGTTTACAACTGCAGACGTTTATAATACCTTAACACGCAAGTCTTACCTAAACAGTTTTAACTATCAAGTAGATCCTTCCAAGGCGAAAGCTGAACCGAAAAGCACGGCAACGCAATAGTTTTAATTTGATCGAAAATGTATAGATTGTACCTTGAAGTAACTTATCGTTATTACATCAAAATCCTTCAAGTCTTTCTAAAACTAAAACAATTAAGAATTATGTTGCATTTTGTTTAAAAGTAGAAACCGCAGCAAAAATCTTTAATCTTACTAATATATAAATGCGAAAGTTTGCGAGAATGTATTACTCTTTTACGCAAAAACGAATGGTATATTTTCGTTAAAATTTGGCACACAAATTGTTTATGGCTTGGAGTAACACATATACTCATTATCGTAGTAAACGTGACTAAAGCGGGCGAAACCGCGGCAATAACTTAGTAATACCTAAATGCGTCATATACTTGTACTATCTTTTTATGATACGGCTAGGTTCTGTTCATTTTAAGTGAGCTTTGAAAAAAGTGGAAAATAAAAAATACCGCGTGTGGTTTTTAATGAACCTATAAAAACTACTCCATATATATATATAAGCCTACACGAACGAGCTCTTGAACTAGTAAACTACTAAAGGGGCTTGCTCATCATCCATATCTGTTTTGCTTATTACGTTAATTTAATTATATCCTTATTACTTCCTAGGATTCTGTGACATGGGAGCTACATGAATATATAAGTGCTGACACACAGAAGAAAAAAATTAAATCATTAAGATTTCTGTGAGAATCGTATTCGAAATCTTTTGCATATCGAAGTGAGATGTCGACACGCCACGCGGGTCTTTGAAAGATGAGATAATATCTTGATTGATGAGATCGAAAAGCTCGACATAGCCCTTTGATACGGAAAAGGTTTCTATAAGTATATAAGACGTTTTTTTGCAAAGGTTTCTATGAGCGTAGAAAACGTTTTTTTACTAGAGGCTATAAATTAGCACGTAACTTGCAGTCCACTTGACGGTAAGTGGCCACTGCCGCATCTATCAGCAACTTCATATAGAACACATTCTTTGTTCTATCTGAAGTCAATTAAATGCATTGCTTCTTTCGAAGGCTGAAATGGTCGCTTCATATAAATGTAAACCGGCAACCACGGTCTTCTACAGGAACTGCATCACGGTTGAAATAATTGTAATTCTTTCTTCTTTGACGTTTGTTTTTTTTTATTGTATGTAAGTAGCAAATCAGCATGCAGCCCACCTGATTTTAATTAGCTACTGCCGACCATAGACATCCGTAATCAACCCTACAACCTCAGGTTAGCCACAGATGCGTTGCTACCTCTGAGGACTAAGATGGAATGTCCCGAAAAAGGATGTCTCCCTTACCACACCCTTTAGACCAGAACACAACAGCGCATAACACTGCTGTTATAAGGCAGAAATAGGTGTGGCGGTGGGGCTGCCGAAGTCGAACTACAAAAAATTCTACCACCTTCAAAATCTTTTTTGTGTGTGTTTATAATTTT